>PVKP010021082.1:0-39744 GCA_004027715.1 Plecturocebus donacophilus | reverse complement strand
CTACGTTTGATAGGTGTACCTGAATGTGACAAAGAGAATGAATCCAAGCTGGAAAATACTCTTCAGGATATTATCCAGGAAAACTTCCCCAACCTAGCAAGGCAGGCCAATATTCAAGTTCAGGAAATACAGAGAACACCACAAAGATATTCCTCAAGAAGAGCAACCCCAAGGCACATAATCGTCAGATTCACCAGGGCTGAAATGAAGGAGAAAATGCTAAGGGCAGCCAGAGAGAAGGGTCGGGTTACCCACAAAGGGAAGCCCATCAGACTCACAGCAGATCTCTCAGTGGAGAGAGACCCTGCAGGCCAGAAGAGAGTGGGGGCCAACATTCAACATCCTTAAAAAAAAGAACTTTCAGCCTACAATTTCATATCCAGCCAAACTAAGCTTCATAAGTGAAGGAAAAATAAAATTTTTTGCAAACAAGCAAGTACTCAGAGATTTCATCACCACCAGGCCTGCTCTACAAAAGCTTCCGAAAGAAGCACTACACATAGACGGGAACAACCAGTATCTGCCATTCCAAAAACATACCAAAAGGTAAAGAGCTTCACCATAATGAAGAATCTACATCCACTAATGGGCAAAACAGCCAGCTAGCATTACCAGAAGCTGCAATTTTCATCTCTGTTAAAACAGACTTTAAAACAACAAAGACCATAAGAAAGAAAGAGGGACATTACATGGTGGTGAAAGGATCAATGCAACAAGAAGAGCTAACGATCCTAAATATATACGCACCCATTACAGGAGCACCCAGATACATAGGGCAAGTTCTTAATGACTTACAAAGAGACTCAGACTCCCACACAATAACAGTGGGAGACTTTAAGATTACACTGTCGATATTAGACAGATCAATGAGACAGAAAATTAACAAGGATATCCAGGACTTGAACTCAGACCTGGAACAAGTAAACTTAACAAATATTTACAGAACTCTACTCCTCAAATCCACAAAACATACATTTTTCTCAGTATCACATTACACCTATTTTAAAAGTGACCACATAATTGGAAGTAAATCACTCCTCGGCAATTGCATAGCATTTCACAGGTTTAAATAAAATATTGGTTGGCTGCTTATTTGTTATTTTCATCCCCTATTCCTTTCTGTCTACATTGTTAAGCACAATTATTGGCATAAAAGAGGTTTTAATATCCATTTTTAGACTGCATTCTAGCCTGGGCAATAGAACAAGAATCTCGTTCTCTCTCCCTCTTTCTCTTCCTCTTTCTCTCTTTCATTCTTTTTTTTCTTTCTTTTGCTCTTTCTTTCATTCTCCTTTTCTCTCTTTTTCTTTCTTTCAAAAAAATATAAATAAATAAATAAATAAGTCGTGAGATATGATTGCACGACTCCACTCCAGTCTGGGTGTCAAAGCAAGATCCCACATCTTAAAAGTAAAAGTTTTCAAATTAAAAAAAAAAAAATGTTTAGGGAATGTAAAGATGAAGGGGAGACACAAAAGAACATAAAAATGGAGTGGTGAGGGAGGTGTAATGTCAGGAAGAAAAAAGTTTTATCTATATATGCAGACACCAGAAGGATCAAATGCTCCATAACTAAAGGAGATGAACTTGCAAAAAAATTGTAAAGGCCTTTGAATTTCATAAGACCATGGTACTCCCAATAGTGGAATGGAGCAGTTTATCAGATTGCAATAAGCCATACTGAGAATGCCTACAAGAGCTGAGTGAGGTTTTGGAGGGGTTGTTTTAGAACAGCTTCTCCGCCTTGGCTGCTCTGACATTTTGTGCCAGCTAGTTGTTGTGGGGGCTGCCCTGTGCATGGTAGATCTTTAGCTGCATCCCCAGCCTCTACCCACTGGGTACCAGTAACTCCTCCAGTCCCCAAGGCATGACAGTAAAAAAATGTCTCCAGACTTTACCCAATGTCCTGGAACATAGGGAGAAATGCAGCAATACCACCCTCAGTTGAAAAACCACCACTTTAGAATGCAGAGACCTGTGTGTGTTTTAAACCACAAGGTAAGAAATACATAAATAGTTTCAGTGTCTTGTCACGTCAGACTTTTCTATCAATACAGAGAAAATAATGCCAAAATTTCAAATGGTAAACAGAAGAAAAATAGCAATGACTGTCAACTAGGGGGATGGAAATCAGCAATTGTTTATTGCTGTTCTGCTCTGCAATACTGCAAGTAAAGATAACTTTAGGAGAAAGATAACTTGGATTGTAATTTTATTTAATTTCAGGGCATGGATGTAGGGTAGGCAAGCCCCAAAACTGGGGCTCAGCCAGGATGGTTGGTTCTTGGCTTCACCCAGAAAAGAATTCAAGTGCAAGTGGGAGGTGTTAGATGGCAACTATTTTTTTTTTTTTTTTTGAGATAGAGTCTTGCTCTTGTTGCCCAGGCTGGAGTGCAATGGCATGATCTCGTCTCACTGCAACCTCTGCTTCCTGGGTTCAAGTGATACTCCTGCCTCAGCCTTCCCAGTAGTTGGGATTACAGGTGCTCACCACCATGCCCAGCTAATTTCTGTAGTCTCTAATTTTTAAGAGATGTGGATTTGCCCTGTCAGCCAGGCTAGTCTCCAACTTCTGACCTCGTGATCCACCTGCCTCGGCCTCCCAAAGTGCTGGGATTACAGGTGTGAGCCACCATGCCCAGGCTCTAGATTGAAGCAGCAGTGTCGAACAGCAGCAGAGGTACTGCTCCCTGCAGAGCAGGGCTACCACATAGGCAGTGTGCTCAGACTGACGGCTCAGAGGCAGTTCTACAGTCATATTTATACCTACTTGTAATTACATGCAAATTAAAATGTGGATTATACAGAAATTTCTAGCTAGGAAAAGCAGGGTAACTTCTAGGTTGTTAGGTTTTTGCCATGGAAAGGGGCTGTAACTTCTGGGTGTTCCCCTGGCAATAGTAAACTGACATGGCACAACCATGGGTGTGTCTTACAGAAAGCTGCCTCCACTCCAGCCCTGTTTTAGCTTGTTTTCGATTTGGTCCAGTGTCTGAGCACTGCCTCCACAGTCAAGTCCTGCATCCTACCTCAGTATGACCAAATTAAGAATATACACTCTCTATGCAAAAAAAAAAAAAAAAAATTAATAATTTGAGAACAGATGTCCAGCCAAGAGTTTTGAAAGAAATCAAAAGCTTCGCAGTACTCTTACTGTATAGATAGAATGAAGAAATGAATATGACACCAAATTTTTATAGCTTGTGCTTGTCTTTTGGCTTTTTTAGACATGATGCATTTGGAGTCTTTCAGTTGTTCCGACCTCCCTCCCAGCTTTCTTTCGAAATGAAAGCTTTAGCATTCAGTCATGAAATACTGCACCCCAGTTGCTCCTATTTTTAAACAGATTTTGCAGAGTTGATATTAGTATAGTTTAATGTTTTAGACAGAAGTTCAAAAAAGAAATAATTCAATCCCATATATTTACTTAGTCACATATTAAAGGAAATATAATTTATAATAAATATCTGCTTTCCAGCCACAGCATAATAGAAGGCAAAGAAAATTAGGTGTGAGCAGTGACATATACTCATGTATATATGTAATTAAACCTTAAAAATAAAGCTGATGGATTTTTTTTATACCAGTCCAAGAATAAATAATACCTAAGTCAAAGTCAGGTCTTATAAAAGTGCTTTCTTAAATATAATGGGCTAGTTCAGAAGGACAGACCTGTTAAGGTCTCTCAGTTTAGAAAGCGCTCTCTGTGCTGGGGGGCAGTGACTCATGCCTGTAATCCCAGCACTTTGCGGGGGCCAAGGTGGTAGGATCATGATTTTGAGACCAGCCTGGCCAACATGGTGAAATCTTGCCTCTGCAAAAATACAAAAACTAGCCTGGCATGATGGTGCATGCCTGTAATCCCAGCTACTCAGGAGGCTGAGGCAGGAGAATCACCTGAACCCCGGAGGCGGAGGTTGCAGTGAGGCAAGATCATGCCATTACACTCCAGCCTGGGCAACAGAGCGAGATTCCATCTCAAAAAAAAAAAAAGAAGAAGAAGAAGAAGAAAAAAGAAAGAATTTCTGGAATAGATCTGGGTGGCACCGCTAGAAAACAAAACAACTGGTCGGTTCTGGGGCAGTGGCGGAGGAATGAGAAATTCAATAAAATTGATTATTTGGCATTGTGAACACACTTCTCTAAGAAAGATGATCACATTTAATTCTCACTTTCCAATTGTTTGCCTTAAATTGCTTTGATAAGAACTTACGGGAAAATACTTCAGAGACTGCTATAGTAATTTATATACACCAAAATATCTAATGCTTATATTTCCTTCTGTTTCTTATAAAATATGTCCCTGAAGAAATAATGGATATTTGAAAAAGTAATTACTGGGTTTTCTGGAAAAGCCCCCCAAAGATAGGGACTTTAATTTTTAAAATAGCCATTAGGTTAGTATCAGTGAACTCTGGTATACAGCATGTTCCCAGTGAGGTCATACTTTTAATTCTAAAATAAGCCATTTATTTTGGTTGGTTTCATGACTATAGGTTGTAGCTTCAACTCAGGCCAATCAGATCAAAATTGCAGATGTTGATTCAACAGAAACTACTCCCTAGTGTAAATAAGTCAACTCAAACTCATGGCTATTACTGGAAAATAACTCAAAGCATATAGACTCAGCCAAAAGGTAACCTATTAATGTGGGGGAAGAAATCAACCAAAATGTATTGTTTTGTGGTTAATCAATAATTCTACCTTCATTTAAGGAAACAAACAATATGTTTGCCATTCTGAATTACAATAAACAAAGACAAATTCTACCATTGACTCAAACTTAACCTGAGTACTAGTCACAAAGTATCTGCACCTCTCTATAAATCAGCAAGGCAAATCAAATTCACAGTTAAATTATAGACAGGCTCAGTTACCGTTTTAAAACTGTTAATGAACAGTATTTGAAGTACTGTTTGTTTGAACAATGACTCAGATTATAGGGTTTCAACCGAAAAACAGAAAGTTACAGTAGAAAGGTAGCACATCTATCCTCTACAAAATAATGTTTCAAACGACCAACTTGAACTTTGGTTAAAACAATGATAATCAACATTCTGTTCCATACCATAAACACTCTTACCCCAAATATCTGGCATTGGAAAAGAGTCTTAAAGCAAAGGAAGGTGAAGTGAGACATTGTGTTTTTGATGCTGCAACAATACAGAATGTTCCAGAGGCTACAAACGGATAATGATAAAAACAGAAAAGCAGCTCTTAGCGTTGTTTGGAAAACATCTTGCAGATGACTGCATCTGTTGTCATTAATTTTGAAAAAAAAAGAAAAGGTAGCCATATTATCTCCCCATAGAGGTATTGCAATTTGCCCATTCTTCACACTTCTTTCATGACAATGAGATTAAATAACAAGAATACAGGCTGATATTAGGGATTCTTTTTGAAAAGCAATCATAGCATCCGTACAGTTTAAACCAATTCCCCAACTTACTACATTTACATCTTTAATGTTAACCATAATTGATGTTTAAAGTATTTAACTCAGGGCGCTATAACAATCTGAAAAGTCAATTTGTGTTTAATATACCTTGTTTATTAAAGCATAAAATTAGAAAATATATTTTCAAAAGATTATTCAAAAACTATGACTGAAGCAAAGAAACAGAAGTTGGGATGATCGATGGGTAGTCAGATGGCTTATGTTCAGCCATGCCAGAAAACTGAGCTGTAACCAAATATTTATTGTTCTGTTGCAGAGCTCTTTTAAGTCAAGCCGCCCAAATGCGCTGTCAGCAGTTCTCAACCTTTGTGTATGTGTGTGTGTGGTGGGGGTCGCGGGGAGAGCAGGGGCTAATGGAGAGAACATGTCAAAATGCCAAACAGCAGAGTTCTCCTCATACAGATTCCGACTCTGTAAGTCAGAGGGGGATCCAGGATTGACCTTTGAAATAAGTAACCTAGGTGATTCTGATGCAAGTGGTCCATGAACAATACTTTGAGAAATATTGTAGCCTTCTCCTTAGCTCTTGAAAAACCTTGCTTTACAGTCTTAATAGTCTCTTCCCAACCATTCTCAGGCATGCACACCCCTCATAAAAGGATCCTCCTTACTTCTTACGGTTTCCTGGGAGTCCCTTTCCAGTCTCTGCTCCCAAATGTTTTCTTTGCCTCGCTTCCCGAATGATTTCATTCCACTGGACTACTTGACACTTTGGACTGTTCTTTGCTTCTTTCCTGAGCTTACCTGACACAGAGACTCTAGTTTCCCTGCAAATGCAATTTTCTGCAGAGTACAGACAGTTCTGTTCCTCTTTCAGCATATATGCTATCAAAAGTATGTGACATTATTATTTTGAAAATGGCACAGTGGTGTGATATAAAGAGGACTCCCTCATTGACTGCCTTCTGGGTGGGGTTGGCCAACAGAGGCACCAGTGAGAGATGGATGACAAGAGGAGAAGTGACAGGATATTTCATCCCCACTCATTCTGTTTTCATATCACATCTCTGGCAGTAACTATGTCCACCCACTAAGACAGCCACATTCCCTGCAGTCCCAGGGCTCACTAGGTTCCAGTACACTATTTCCTCTGCGCAGCCCTAGTCCTAGGTGATGTAAAGGCTGCTTGCTTTCAGTCCCTGGCTAGAGCACCCCACCATCCTCTGTTTGATTCCAACCCACGTCCCTACAACTCCTTTTATTAAAGTCTTATCTGAACCATCTGGAATGACTTCTGTTTCCTGCCGGGACCCTGATTGATATATCAATACAGGAGGCCAGCAACATGCCTGGTAGTTTTGAAGCAGGACAGGAATGTAAGTTCACTTTTATGATCAGGGATTTGTGTTATTGTAGATTATATTCTATTCTCTTATAGTTTATCAAAAGCAGGCATTCATGCTGACATTGAATCTTTGGCCTGTGGCAGCATGGTTAAAAAGATCATTGCCCTAAAGCTAAATAGAAACAAACAAATTCTCTCTCTTGAAAAATATCTCTGAAGTTTTTGTTGTTGTTGTTGTTACTATGGTATACTTTGGCATTGGGGTCTTTTTCTCTTCTCTATGCCTTATTTAAATGATGCATAGAGGTTTTCTAGTTGAGGAATGGCATTGTTTCCTGTTGTTGAGATGTAAAGTAATTTCATTTTTTAAAATATATAAGTTTTTAATGTGAATTAAACTCCTTCAATATTTTTATGGAGAAAAAAAATTAATGAAGAATTTATTAACATTGGAAAATAGGCTATCTCAATTACACAGTAACTTTTTCCCAGTGGTTTTCTTAATATTTATATATTAACATCATAACAGCACAATACAATTTATACAATATGGAGCCATTTATTGCAAAAAACGATCCATTAAAATAATATCCCCATCCTACAGCCAGACTCAACATGCCATAATGGCTCAGAGGGAGCCAAATGCAGGATTATATGATAGGCCAGAAGCTGGGTCATGGTCTACCAGGCCAGGTAAGTCATACACATTGTGTAAAACAGCCCAGTAAATAGAGAAACACGAAAGTCTCTGTAGAGTAAATGTGCACTCAGGTAATTATTAAAATAAGGATCGTGGAAGACTCTCTTCTCTCCTTTTCTCTAGGCTTATCCTTTTAATAAGAACAAAAGTAAATCAAACGTGTATGCACAAAGACACAGGATACATTCTAATAACTTCAGGGACTCTGTTTTAATTGACTAAAGGGATATATTTCGAGTGGAGAAATAATATCTTGAGACCCCTTCATTCTATCTGGGTGTTACAACTGATATAGGCCTGTGTCAGGCAAGTTAAGAACAATGCGTGCTATTCTGACGCCTGGATATTATAGGTGCAGCAATAACTAGCTTGCAGAGCTTCAAAGAGCAGAAACGATTTCCACCTTAATAACCCCTGTGGCATTTTTCAATTTTCCAGGCTGCCAGTCAAATGAATGCATGTCTGGGAAGCAGAGGAGACAAGAAACGGAAAAGATTAACCTCTGAGATCCATGATATAAACTCCATTGGCTAAAATTGGTCATGTGTTAGAAAACAAGCATGGGTAGTGATAGCCCTGTCTAAACACTGTGCACAAATGTTAGAACAAAGATTCTCAGAGAGAAACTAGGATCTCAGGGTCACCTGGCTGAAATAATCTTGGAATGTTAATCATTCTTATTTTCTTCATCCTCTAAGTTGAAAGTAACCCAGCAGTTTCCACCTGATGATCTTCACACTAATTAGCCCAAGAGGTGGTTCTTAAAAGCCAGCATTGTCTTTTCAAATGAGAAAGGCTTGCAGAAAACACAGACCTGCTACTGCCTAAACCGCTGGAACTCAACTGAACTAAACAAGCAGAACTCTTGGTACTCCCCCTTCCTCATCCTACTCTGCAGCCTTTCCCCAGGCTTCCTTTATCCATCGAGAAATTGGAACACTTTCCCCCAGGAGGTGAAGAACCTCTAATTACAGATGCTTCTAAAAAAGCTAAGATTACTGCTACTGCCAAAAGGGCAAAATGCAAATAATATGCAGAATGAATTTGCTCTAAAGAAGAAGACATGATGCAGATGGCTCAATGCACTTTAACTTTCTCACATTTCCAGGTATTGAACACTTTCAAATTGTCTTTCAAAATGTCTTTTGAGCCTGTTTTACACCCAGTGCTCCTCCCTGAACCTTTGTACAAATACTGGACATTCCAAAAATAAGACAAAAGATCACTCATTTCTGGAAAAGGGATCCTTGGAAGCAAAGAGAAAAACTGAAATAGTCTGATTTCTGTTTGAAATCACCAGTCCTGGTTCTAGGGTTTGGGACAGAGCCACCATAATACTGCCAAGGGGCTGCTGTCTTCAGGGGCTGCTTAACCTGATCTAACCCTTTTTAAATTAATTCATCTATTTATCTATTCATTTATTTATTCAAAGAATATGTATTATGTAGATATTATATAAATAATTCCATGATAGATTCATAAATAAAAGAAAAGATAAAAGGGCCAGGGTGCGGTGGCTCACCCCTTCAGTCCCAGCACTTTGGGAAGCCGAGGCTAGTGGATCACCTGAGGTCAGGAGTTTGAGACCATCCTGGCCAACATGGTGAAACCCTGTGTCTACTGAAAAAACGAAACTTAGCCCAGCATGGTGGTGCAGACCTGTAATCCCAGCTACTTGGGAGGCTGAGGCAAGAGAAGCACTTGAACCCCGGAGGGGGAGGTTGCAGTCAGCCGAGATCATGCCACTGCACTCTAGCCTAGGTGACAGAGTGAGACACTGTCTCAAAAAATAATAATAAAATAAAAGATAAGATAAATGTTGTTTATAAACATGTATCTTGCTAAAGAGAGTCTGTCCCCACCTTAACTCATTTCTAGACCGGAAACTGGAAGAGTGTCTGATCTGCCCTCCTTTACCCATCCATATACCCCTCCAATCCACTATGTACACTGCCCCCAGGTTAGTGATATTTTCAAATGCAGCTCCCGCTGTGTCATTCACTATGTATAACCATCACACCTTACTTCAAGATAAACGTCAACATTCTCAAGATAGTGCTCAAAGCCTCTGGAAGTCTTGGATTGGTCTTAATCTTCAACCTTATCTCATCCCATTCTTCTTTTATGCAGTGAGTCTTATTTTTTAAACATAAATTTACATTTGGAAGAATTTTAGATGTACAGAAAAATTGTATAAATATTTCCCATATACCCTTCACCTGGGTTCAGTTTCTCTTAATGTTATCATCTTCTATTACTGTGAAATGCTTGTGAAAACTTAGAAACCAACATTAGTACATTACTTAGTAACTAAACTCTGTGCATTATTCAGATTTCATCAATGTTTCCATTAGTGTCCTTTTTCTGTTTCTGGGTCTAAACACTCTGACCTTCTTTCAAATCTTTATCCCACCGCAGGGTCATTGTGCATGCCACTGCAATGCTTAAAACGCTCTCATTTACCCTCACTCCTTCCTCTTAGCCCTCTTTGCTATGTGGTTTCTACTCATTGTTCAGATCTCAGTCCAAAGAGCACTTCCTCAGAGGAGCTTCTCTGAAGTCCAGGTCTAGGACTGGTTCCTTTATTACAGGCTTTCATGCAACTTGTAGTCTTCCTTCACAGCATTTTCCTCAATCTGTAATTATACTCTCTGATACGGTTGGCTTTGTCGCCACCCAAATCTCATCTCGGATTGTAATCCAAATTGTAACTCCCATGTGTCGAGGGAGGGACTGGTGGGAGGGGAATGGATCATGGGGTGGTTCCCCCATGCTATTCTCATGATAGTGAGTGAGCTCTCATAAGATCTGGTTGTTTGATACATGCCTGGTGCTTCTCTCTTCTCTCTCTTCTGCCACCATGTAAGATGTTCCTTGTTTCCTCTTCACCTTCTGCCATTATTATAAATTTCCTGAGGCCTCCTCAGCCATATGGAACTCTGAGTCAACTAAAATTTTTTTCTTTATGTATTACCGAGTCTCAGGTAGTATCTTCCTGGATCAGCTAGGTGATGGGTTTCAAATGCAGGAATTTCCCGGCTCCACACCTCCATCCAGAGACCAGAGAGGTTTCAAATGTTAAGTTCTTTGTCTGGTTTTCCTAAGCATGGGCCAGGTAGGGAAAGCCAAGTGGGACTCTTTTGTCCCAGATTCCCATGGAAAGCTCTGGGAGGAGGGGGCTCTGTAACTCAGGGTTGTAGAATAAGCAGCCATTCCAGTATCAGAGTCAAAGATCAATCACTCCAGAGGAAGTCTGAAAGAACGCCTCTCATTGGACAAGAACATGAATGGGGAGGGAATAACTCAAGGGTTAAAACCTCAGTTGCTCCTCCTGAATGGATTTCCCTCTCTGGGGTCCCCTCCCACAACAACGTGGGAGCTGTCTTCTTTCCATCTCTCTAATAAATTACTCTTCCACAAAACTCTGGGTCCATGATATTTATTCGAACAGCAAACTCACCATGCCACTGGAGCCCCTTTCCCCCATTCTTCTGGGTTAGAGAGGCCAAGAACCTACGAGCTTTGGGAGCTGGATACACTCCGCCGGTTACACTCTCTTGATGTGATAATTTAATTATGGTTTCTATTTACAAGTAGACTCCAAGGGCCATGAAAGCAGAAATCTTATCTGTGTTGGCGATGCACTGTATTCCCCCAAGACCTAGCATGATCTGTGGCACAGAGTAGGCTATCAAGAAAGGTGTTGAATAAATGAATGAGCAAATAAATGAATGAATGAAAGAGGAGAGAAGAGTGAAGTGATCATGGGAAAAAGCACATTATAGAACATCGAAGTAAGTGATGCAGACACTAAGTACCACAGGACTTCAAAAAGAGGAAGAGATGAAAGTGAGATGTGAAATTATGTTAAGACTTCATGAAAATGGGAATGGGAATTCGCCTGGATATTTTATTCATGCAATTAACAATTATTGATTATCTACTAAGTGTCAAGTTCTCAAAACTTGTTTTGTTGTAAATAAAATTATACAATCAGTGTGACGTGTTAAAAAAAAAAAACAATGGAGAAATAGGGAGGATGGATTGAAGCAGAAGGAACCTGGGAATTGAAAAAGTCCTTAAGGTAACAATCCACCTAAGAAATACTGAGGTCTTGTACTACTAAGGCAGACGTGCTGAAGATAAGTAAACACTGGGAAGGCTGACTGAACAAGGACTTGGAGATGCCAAACGATAGAACAGGAAATTCTCAGAAGGGGATGCAGCAACGGGAAACAGTTAAGAGTTACACATTAGCATGGACACTGGGGAAGCAGTGAGAATACTCCCAGGTTAAAGTAAAGGGCTCCTGATGGAAGCAATGAAATCAAGACTTGAGTAGATGAATTGTGCTTTTGAAAAGTCAAGGTGATTGGATTTTATTCTATTAGTGATGAGTCATTAAACAATAATGACATGATGAAAGTGAGATATAGCATAAGAGAATCTAGACAAAGGGAAAGTACATTGAGAAGCTGCTGCAGAAATCTAAGCACTTGCTTTAGAGTGTTAGCATTAGAAATATAGAGATGACACAGCTATGACACTTTTAAAAGGAACATTGACTTAAAATACCCAAGTTAGCATCCACTACAGTAACCTGTACGTTACATTTTGTCCTTGATGCTTGCAGTTGAACTACTCTTCTTTATGGAGAAAACAACTTGGAAGATGTCAATTGTTGAATATCCATAAATATTTGCTGAGAACCCTTTATATGATGAGTAAATGGAGCACACAAAAAAAAAGTACACGTGATCCTCCTTTGAATTATCTCTTTCACTCGCATCAGCTTCATTTTATCAGGAGAAATTAATCTATGCCACATACTTCTGTGGTAATCCTCCTCCAGGATGGCCTCCAGTGATCTCCACTTCCTGGCATTCACACAGCGTGGCATCCTCTCCCACGTGGCATTGGGGTTGATCTGTGAGATGCATAACATACAGCAGAAGCCAGAGTTTATCATTTTCCAGAGTAGGCTATAACAGACTGCAGCTTCCATCTCGGCTTTCTCTCTTTTTCTCAGATAAGCGACTCCAGGGAAAGCAGCTGCGTGTCACCAGCACGTTCAGCAGCCTGTAGAGAGGCACATGTGGCGGGAAGGGAGGCCTCTGGACATCAGCCAGCGAGGAACTGCGGCCTGCCAACAACCACATGAGCGAGCTTGGAAATGGATTCTCCAGCCCCAGTCAAGCCTTGATGGGACTGCAGCTGCTGCCAACAGCTTGACTGCTACCTTGTGAGAGACAGCGAGCCAGAGCCACCCAGCTAAGCTGCTCCCTATTTTCTGCCCCTCAGAAACCACGAGAGATAATAAATGTTTGCTGTTTCAAGCTGTTAAATTTGGGGGTAATTTGTTACACAGCAATAGATAACTAAAACAACTTTGTACTACTAAACATTAAAAATTATCTAGCAAATTATGTTTCCATCTTTGTCCAAGCTGCTAAGAAGTACAAACTAAATAGGATTCTTGATTTCACTTGTCTTTCTCAGTCTGAAACTGTTGATTTTTCCTCTTCCCCACTCCCTTTATTTTTTTATTCTCATACTTCATTTTCTATCCACTGACTTTGGTTTTATCCTTTTTACTCATTTATTGCAAAGCTCTTAGAGACTTTTTTAAAAATTAGATGAGAGATAAAACAACAAAGTAAAGACAGTAAACATTAGATAGGATTCCAGCCATCATGAGAGAGATGAAAAATCTTGGAGAGAAAAAAGAGCAAGCAATATAGCACAGCCCGTTACTGTGTTCAACTAACTAGCAATTGCTCTCAGAATTCAAAGAAATGATAAACCAGAAAAGTTGTGTTTTTGGTCAATTTCCCCTGAAGCAGACCGTGAGATAGGATTTGCATTATGAAAGTTCTCTTAAAATAAACTGCTAAGGGAATGGGGAAAGCCAGAACAGAAGGGGGAAGAAGTCAAGCCAGGGTATTATCTCCACATCTCACAGAAGATTGCTTCAGCCTGATCCTCCATAGGATGTTTGCAATATAAGTTAACACCTCAGAGATTGTACTGGGGCAAAGGAAATGAGCTTCCAAGCTTGTGCACCAGTCACCCATTGGCCATGGTCCTCTCAGGGAATCGAGCTCTTAGGTACTACAGCTTTCTGTGGGACCCTCTGGACGTGTAGATAAAGTGGCTGCAGTAGCCTGGGCAAGTCCTTCAAAGAAAGTTCCAGGTGTCTGTGGTCAGGGGGAAGAGCACACTGAACCCAAGAAAACACACAGAGGTGGTAAAGGGAGCTTAGGGCATCTAAGTAGAGCATCAAGGTCTGCTCTGTTGGAGAAAGTTCCATTGAAGGAGCTGGCTCTTCACCTGTACTAAGCCTTAAAGGATAGGCAGAATTGGTATAGTCATGCAGGAGAAAGTATTTTACAGAATCTGCAATTCAAAGACTTAATTATAAAAGTAGCAGAATCCACCAGGTGCTCTAGAATGATGGGAAGTTATTACCTAGAATCTGAATTCTATTTCCAGTCCCAAGGAGGAATCCGGAATTCATCTTTTACTTAGGTTATTAAATACAATCATTTGTCTTTAGATAAGGGGTGATAGGAGGTTAAAAAAAAATGATATGCTTCTCCCAAACTTTAGCAATGCTAGTATTCATCCATTCTGGTCCTAAAATACAAATACTGCATAAAACTCTGCCCTCAATAGTAAATAAAAAGGAAGCCTGGTGGGAAGAGGATGAGACTCACTTAAGTGTTTTAAAACTCTCTATTCTATTATCATCATCCCTGGGTTGCAAAATTTGGAAACCATTTCAAATAAAAGATATTTAATAATGTGTCTCTTTCTCTGTCTTTTTTTAGTAGAATTTATCACCAACAAGTAAACTGCAGTAATAGCTTTTCCTCCTATGCACGCTTTAGGATGTAGTCTAACTTTATCTGGAGTTGGGCATAGGGGCATAAATCATTAAGCCCTGGCTGGCTTGATCAAGAGCCTATCTTTGAGAAAAATCAAGTGTCTAGAGGCTGCCATTCACAGAAACTCTATTTTCTGGCTCTCCATCAGGGTTGCAGACACCTCTCCCCAAGGATTCATCAACCGCCAAACAAAGAGGAGGGCAGGTCAATGACACCAAAATCTGCAGCTGCAGCAGCTTCTGAAGTTTCTGACCAAAAAAATAAATAAATAAATAAAATGAGAGAGAGAGAGAACGAGAGACGGTATGAAAAAAAAAATCTCAAAGGAACTTCAACAAACCGTCTCAGAATTCACAGTTTACATTCTGGAGAGGAGGCTTTTGGAGCCCTACAACATACAAGCTTCTGGTGCTAAAATAATGGACTACCAAGCAGCCAATGACCTCTATTGTTTTATTAGCTAGTACCTAGTTACATGTGCTTTAAAAAAAATCATTTTGACACAAGAATTTCTTCATGATATCTTTTATCATGTTATCATGATTTATATGTAGATAAACCAAACTAAAAGATTCCCATTTATAGAATAGAGGCACTGCCTTCCAGGTGAATACTCCTCTTTCAATTTGTCCTTGGGTACTCTTGTACTTTGGTACCACCAATTTATACCACAAAATTATGGCATTCCAATCCAGATTGGGAACCATTGCTTTTAGGATTAGTGTTCATTTTCCAGGTAAAGAAGCTGAGATTCAGAGAGGTTGAATTGACCTCTACAGGGCCATGTCAAGCCTGTTGTAAAAGAAACCCGGTCACTTGTCTTCCTACCGAAAGCTTTTCTAGTTATACCACAGTTCAACTAAAAAGGTTAGAGACAAATTTAAACTCCAAAGATTCTTCAGAGGGCAAGACACAACACGATGAAACTCAGATAGATAAAAAGCAGAACTCTTTATTACTCACAACTCCTAAGGAGAGAAGACTGCCAGGCAGGGCCACACAGGAAGTTAGACAGGGGAAGCATACCAGCAAGCTGGAGCTGTGATAGGCAGCTTAAGAGGGCTTCCTGTGGATCGGCTAATTTGAATAATTCCTGGGACTCAGGCTCCAGGGTGGAAGAACTGCCCTAGTTGTTTGGTATTTTGCCCTGGGATAATTAGGGCAGGTGCATTGCAGCTTAAGCACATGGGAGCTCAGGGAAAGAAATGACTAGGGTATGGATTCAGCCTTGTCAAACAAGAGCTAACTAGCCTTTAGCCATGGCCTTAAAACTGGGTATAAAACATCTCCCAAAATTATTTTACAAATAGTTACTTATAAATAGTGTTAGCCCTATGCCAAACCATAAATACTCAGAGAAGCAACTGTGAAAAGGCAAAACAAAATAAAAACAATAAGCCAACAAAGTTAATCAAAAGACCTGGATTTGAGTTTTTCTGCCACTCATTTGCTCTGTGATTTCAGCCACGTTAGCTAACTTCCCCTGTACTTTAGGCTCTTCAGCTGTGAATCAGGAATTGACATGATTTACAGGACTATTGTGGAAATTAAATGTAATCATGTATATTAACAAACACACATATTTCATATGTTTATGTAAACTATAAAGTTATAAACAAAGGAATTTTCACCCCAATGACAGTTTTCATACAAATATAATGATATCAAGATACTTTTAAGGGACTGCATTCTTATCACTACAGATATACACAGCCTTCTAGCTCTCAGGGAGTGTCTTTTTACTACCAAATAGACAGAGCTATAAATTGTGGATTCCTGATATAATAGATCAAGATAGCTCCTTCCCATGTGTTATGTTCTACTGCCTTAAAATAATAAACTGCCAAGACAACATCATGCATCATATTAGAGGCAGATTATTCAGTGAAACTCCCAAGGAGAGGAACTTGCAGCTCACAGACACTAGGTTTCATCCTTTGTTATCTGATTCTTCTTTGCAATGTCCTAAGTTTTACAGAGTAAGAAAAACCTTAGCTTACAATCATCAGAAAAAGTATGATTCATAAAAGTACTTCAAAATTCTTAGAAACACAAAACTTTAAAATTATCAGTGGTAAACGTAGCATAAAAATAAATCATTCTAGACTTAGAAGAACTACTTTTTGGGTGAAGATTTATAAGGGAGATCAAGACATGGGAGTCTGAATATAAAACATTCAGAATTCTCTTCCACTCAGAAATTCTCGTTTCTCAGTTCCTGTTTCTCAGGAAGCACAGTTCTTTTGATGTTAATAAAAGAGACTCAAATTGGCCTCAGCACTGATTTTTTTTTATCATTAAAGTTTCTTCCCTCATCAGAAATGGGTGGTCTAGAGAATAATTCCCAAGGAAGGAAGGGACCTATCAGTTGTTATAGCCCTTACTAGGTTCTCATATGGGTCCAAAAAGAGCTTTTCAGAAAGACCTCAAAAGTTTCCAAGACACAGAAATCTTCTCTTGTAACCTTTCTCTTTGGAAATAAGACACAGGTGAATTATTCAACATCACATTTTAAAAAGCAGTATGTGTGTGTGTGTGTGTGTGTGTGTGTGTGTGTGTGTGTGTGTGTGTGTGGCAGTCTTGCTTTGTCTCCCAGGCTAGAGTGTGGTGCCATCTCAGCTCACTGCAACCTCTCTCTCCCAGGTTCAAGCGATTCTTCTGCCTCAGCCTCCTCAGTAGCTGGGAGTACAGGCACTCACCACCACACCCAGCTAATTTTTACATTTTTAGTGGAGACAGGGTTTCGCCCTGTTGCCCAGGCTGGTCTCAAACTCCTGACCTCAAGTGATCCACCCACCTCAGCCTCCCAAAGTGCTGGGATTACAGGCATAAGCCACCATGATCAACCTCCTATGTTGTATATTTTTAAATGTTTTGTACTTTTGAAATGCTATAGCCTGCATAGTCCACTTTCAGGAGAGTATCACATATAATGAAGCCCAGCCCAAACAGGAATTTCTGATCATTACTCACAAATCTCAGGTATTTAGAGGGTCCATTTGCAAGTGCATGCAAGCTCTCACACTGTGTTTTTCTGGACACTCTGTTACCATAAAACTCCTAGAAGCCTCTTACTATCCTACTCCAAGTGCATCTGATCTCTTAGCACTATTCTGTGTGCTAAGACCTCCCCTCTTATCTCAGTGGCCAAAACTAGGCTATATGTCCACCAAAAGGCAGTCACGGGTGAGGGAACTTAGACCACCATACTGGACCTAGACAAGTTAGAATTTACTGCTGAATCATATGGAAAATGCTGGACACCGAATGCATCCAATTCTAAAATAACCATGGTATAGGAACTCCACAGGGTATGTTAGCATTGCCATTTCTTGAGTAGTGTATGTGCTTAGCATTTTAAATACATTATCTTAGTCAATTGTCAAATACCCATGAGGTAGCTATCACTGTGCTTATTCTACATATGAGAAAAAAATTGCAGAAAGGATCAGTTATACGCCCAGATGGATCAGTAATACAACTGATGTCACATCCCTTTTCACGGCAGAACCAGACACCATGGCCAAGTTTGTCAGATTCCAAAACATTTGCCATTACCCAGCGTGCTGAACTTTGAAATGAAAACCCCAACAGGTATCATATCCTTTGGATCATCCCAATGAGTTGCTATTGAATCATCAATTTTCCTTCCTGGGAAATTATTGGCAAATAACAAATGAAAGTCACGGAGCTTAGACCCTTCTCAGTTACTCCAAAACCAACTTAGTTAGATTTACCTACATTGGGCTTGTTCAACAAAACTGCCATACGGAAACCAGAAAGAGTGGGAGGCTTGCCATGAAGTACTGAGAACAATAGTTATTAGGAGGAGACACCAAAATATCATTGATTCGCTGGAGAAAACGTTCCTGTTCTGATCCTCACATGCTGATACTACAGATGGACCCAGTTTAGCTGAGGCATGCTCTGTGCTTCATCTGTTTACTTAAGCAGCACCAGGGTTCTCAGAAATAGTTGCTATGCCAACCAGCCCCAGGACTATATATACATTCATGACCAGGGCTTCTTCTTAAGGCTTTGTTACCTCTCTTTCAAAAGTTTGAATCTCTTATTGCTAAACTGCTTGCATTCACACATTACAGGCTCTGATAGTTGGGCAGCTTCCTTTTCTCCAGGACGTGAAAAACCCAAGTGGAGATTTGCAGGCTACGCTGAGCACCCTTACGATATCAGAATTTTATAGTCAAGAACAGGACTGTTCTGTTTGCCCAAGCCTCTAAAGATCTGGTGTCCGGGTGATAAAGAGCAAGCCTCTTTGTCACCTATTATTAACTGTCACATGTGCACATCACCACAGAAGTTCTCAGAGAAGGAAGTAAAGTGGGCTTCTGGGTGCCATGATTGTTGTGCTTTTTAAATTTCTTTACCACATTTTTAATGGGACACATTTCAGAATAGCATCAGCCAACAAATTTGGCCCATCAATCCACCTCTGGTCTCCTGCAAGAGCTGCATTTAAATAAACCTGCAATGTGGAAAGCCCAGGAGAAAAAGCTCTTTAATTACCTTTTCTCCTGTTTATGTTACTTTGATGGCTTTTGTTCAAATGCATCTGAATTTTCAGTGTGCTTTTTTATAATTATTGGATGACTACATGCTGCACTGCCATTTCAATTAGATTTTGATGGCTGATAAAACCATTGTTGACAGGGAGTACGCAAATGAATTTGGGGAAACCAGATTAGTGATGTTTGTGTTGTTGCATTTAAATAAAACGAAGTGTCCTGGCAGCAATATGATCGAATCTGAAAATTTTTTTATATAAAGAAAAAATAAGCAGCCCTGTGAGAAATCAGGTTTTCAACAGAGAAGCCATTTCCTGTTGAGACATCATTTTAAATCCTCAAATGTGCAGCCACTTCTTCAAACAGATTATAAAACCAAAAACAATCATATAATCTCTTCTAACAAGAGGTTTTCAACTAGACAGATTGCTTTAAAGGAGAATGAAGTAGAAAGAAAATCAAGATCTAAATACCGATAATGCATGCTAAATCCATTAGAATTGATAAGGTAGAGAAAGCATGGTGATAAAGCTTAAGGGGTTAGGCTTATGTTCACCCAAAAGATCAATATCTAGGGAAGAAAACTTGGAAACATTTCCATCTCCAATTAACAACTAAAATATGGCAGATGAGGCAGAGTGGAAACAGACAGGCTATTTCCCCGGGAACAGACCTTGCTCAAGCAGGGCTCAAGCTTGCTTTGTTATCGATGTAACAACTGTGTGAATGACAATGTTTAAGTGCTAAAATATTTGCAAAAGGGAATAGAAATCTGCTGTTTCTTCCAACTCATTAAAGCAAAGCCGGATAGCTGAAACAAAACAGAATCATGCGTAGTTGGCAAACGGAACAGAAACTAACATCCACACAGCATGCCCTTCTGCCATGTACTGAGCTCAGTGCTATTCATGCACTATCACAACGCAACCACAATGCAGCTTTCCCTCCTGGGAGATATAGTACATACAGCTGGTCACTGGCAGAGCTGGGATGAAGACCCAGAACTTACCCAATCCTGTGCCCTTGACCATTTGGCAATAGTAGGCTTTCCAGTTTGATTTCCTCTCATCCAGCATTTGAATTTGTCTACAATTTGTTGCTCTTCACCCTCCTCAGCTGACTCTGAGGTCTTCACCAGGAAACCTCAGTCAGAATTAGAAGTCAAGAACAACTTGATGCTAAATGCCTTAAAGAACAAAAATTGGTATGCCTGTCTATATTTCACATCTTCCTTTATTTTTTAATTGACAAATAATATCTGTACATATTCACCAAACACGTTGATGTTTTGATACATGTAATGTATAGTGATCAAATCAGGGTAATTAGCATATCCATCACCTCAAACTTTTATGGTTTGTCTTGGGAAACTTCAATATCCTCCTTCTTGCTATTTGAAACCATCTAATATGTTATTGTTAACTAGAGTCATCCTATAATGGTATAGAACACTGAACTTACCCATATCTAACTGTAATTTTGTATACTTTAACAAATCTCTCCCTACACTTCTCATCTTTAATTCAGATGTTTGTTGTAATAGAATAATCCCATCTAACAATTATATGGTGTTTCAGCATGCTAAGCACTTTTGTAAGCACTTTATAGATAGTAAATCTAACTTACTTGTTACAACAACCCAAAAAAGTAAGTGCTCATATTTCCATCATCTCCATCTTACAGACAATGAACAAGAGGGAGGAGGGATCCCTCAGCTGAAAGGAGAAGAGCCAGTTTCATACCTAGTCAATCTCTGTCCAGTGTCTACACTCCTTCCTGACAATATTTACCGAGCCTATGAGGATAACTGTGTTTGCTTACGACTGTGCTTTACGCACATCTAAGTGCTTGCATCTAATTGCACATTTCTGGTCAATGGAGCAATAAAACAAAATTGCTTTTCTATTACCTGTTGTTTTTCATGATTATTACTAGTGATAGTTGCTCTGATAAAAATTTGTTTCTAATTGTTATTAAATGTTATAGAATTACTGATATTTCTACACACATACCAAATGCATGAATAATATATTTATACCGTTTCCCAGGTAAATTACCTATATTCTCTACTTTCACTCTAAAGTAATCGGTTCTGTAAAAATCACATCTAGTTGTAAAAATTTCCACATTTACTTCCTAAATGTGCACAGCATTTCATTTGGTCCTGACAGAAAGTTCATGAAGTCACATAGGTGTTATTTTCTACAAGTAAAAGACCAAACCATTAGGCATGGGAACATCAAAGACACTAGACAATCGGATCAACTCTGAAAAATACAGGAGGAAGAAGGAAAATGATGGAACCAACGACTAACTGAAGTCAAGCTGGCTTGCCCACACCAACTAGTGAGCAAGTCAGACACACTGCTCAAGATCCTAGAGAGGCTTAGCAGAGGCCTATCAGTGAAGAAATCACAATTACTGGGTTATGAAGACCATACCATGGGCTATGAGAAGCTAAACCCTCTAACCTTAAAGAGTTTACCATCTGAAAAGGGGACAGATGTCCGGGCGTAGTG
The DNA here is from genome assembly GCA_004027715.1 of Plecturocebus donacophilus. Taxonomy (NCBI): domain Eukaryota; kingdom Metazoa; phylum Chordata; class Mammalia; order Primates; family Pitheciidae; genus Plecturocebus; species Plecturocebus donacophilus. Next base: position 18,369 of record PVKP010021082.1, on the reverse strand, counting down.
GCTCACACCTGTAATCCCAGCATTTTCAGAGGCATAGGCAGGCGGATCACAAGGTCAGGAGTTTGAGACCAGCCTGACCAACATGGTAAAACCCTGCATCTACTAAAAATACAAAAATTAGTCAGGTATGGTAGTGCATACCTGTAGTCCCAGCTACTTGGGAGGCTGAGGCAGGAGAATCGCTTGAACCCGGGAGGCAGAGGTTTCAATGAGCCAAGATCATGCCATTGCGCTCCAGCCTGAGTGACAGAGTGAGACTCTGCCTCAAAAAAAAAAAAAAGAAAAGAAAAAAAGAAAAGTAAAAGGGACAGATGCACATAAGTCATTGTAAATAAGAATAAGAGTTTGTGCCAGTCTACCTTATATACCAAAAAAGATCCTTGGAAAAAGTAAGTATCTTCTAATTTTTTTTTTTTTAATTCCTCTACTCCAGTAGATGACTACTGGTAAAGAAGATACAAAAACCAGTAATTACTGATAAATAAATTATCAATATTAAAATTATTCTTGAAAAAAATAAATAGTACAATGCAGTCATTAGATAAGATTCTTGAATCAAAGAACTTTGTTTTGATGAGTAGAACAATGCTGAGGTTTGAGAAGTTGTTGTAATCCAGTTGCTGCTGGAAGTTAGAAGTAATGTTAAAAGTTTCCATTGCTTTAACTCAGGCCCAAGGTCTGAATTAGGAAAATTAGTTATAAAGTTTGAGAGTAGCATGTTCTTACCCAGAAAGCATGAGAAGTTAGTAAGAAGAAAAGCTGTACTATTTTGGTTACTTGTTCTGTAGTAAGGCGGTTGGAGAAAATGAGACTTTGATAGTGGTAAAAATTCTATATTGTATTTTGAATATAAAGAAAACTGACTCTACCTGATATGTTCTTAGTTGCATGTTTTTATGTTGGTGGTAGATAGGGCTTATTCATTGACTCTCCAGCTTGACTCTTCCCCCGCCCCACCCTACTCCTGAATAAACATCACACACTTACAATAACTGAACAACACAAACCCAGATGGGTTGGGTTAGTGTGTATGCGTGAGAGCTGTTTGGGGGAAATAAGAGAGCCTGCTCTTCTCAACATGTTACAATGGAACTATGCGACATACCACCAAAAGTACTCAGAAGCCAGGCCAAGGACTTATTTTGATGGTGGGGCTAAACTAACTGCTTTCTTTACTTTTCATTTCAATTACAATCTACATAGCCGGTAGATAAATTATGATTCAGAACCTGAGAAAATGAAGTTACACATTTTATCAGAATTTTATTTAGTACAGATGAACTTTAAAGCTTTCCTATTAAGAAGGTGCATGGCCTAGAGACAGTATGCCAGTTTCTCTGGATGTCTGTTTCCTCATCTGTAAAGGATGGGGTTGAACTGAGAAGAGGTATGGACTCCAAGGAGATCAGCTAAAACTGTGACTCTAGGCACTGTGTCATGCATAAGTGGTCTGCAACACATGGCAATAAATTGATGTAATTCATTCAAGCTGTTCCTTCATTGTGTGATAAAGGAAGTCTGTCCAGGAAACAGTAGTATTCTTTAACAAAACCTGATTTTGCTGTGTTGTTACTAACATTTTACTTCTTTCTTTTTAAAATGCATGTTTTTTTCTTTTCACCAAATATAGTGGTTTCTTCTTTTAAGAAGAGAGATGAATTTTCAGAAGGAAGAAACACAGCTTGTATCCTACTTCAAGTCACTTTCATCTTTTAAGACTCACATTTCATTTAGCATGACATATAGATAATCAAACTGCAAAATATCTAGAAATATTTAAATCACCTCCTTACTCTCCTCTCCTATCTACCTCTTCTCGCAGAGGAGATGAGCCAAGGGTGAAGAGGAGAAAAAAGAAGAAAGGAAAGAAGAGGAAAAATCTTTTCCAGGTTTCAAATGATCATGATCAAAATAAGAGGCATGACAAACAGTCGGAGTTTACAGTCTAGCCCTTCTGGAGTGCATGTTTCTTGCCCCTCTCCTACTCTGCACTGATTGTTCTGTCCACAATTTCATCCCCTGCTCCTCTCTAATCTCCCCACTCAGCTGTTTTCTTAGTGCTCTCTCTGCCCTCAGCATCTCTTCTGTGATTGCTCTGGCCTCCCTGGCTTTCCCCAAGCTACCTCTGCCCCTCTGTTATCCCTCTTTTCTATTGCCTAACCCTTTCTCTGCCCTCCTCTGCTCTCTCAGCCCTTGTGATCTCTCAGGCCTCTGTAGTTTTTCCTATGATCACTCTTCTCTATTTTTCTCTGTGATTTCTCTACCCTCTCTGGCTTTCTCAGCTTTCTTTAGAAGTCAGAAAACCTCAAAAAGTTCAGGGATTAATTACAGTTTAGATAAGCACCCAAACTTGTGAGAGCTTACGCCAATTCTTTACTGAAACCCTTTGGATTTAAAATCTCCCTGGGAAAGTCGGCATTAGAAAAGTTCAAGTACTTGGAATTTTATCAAGAGAAAAATTTCCCTTCAAACATTGGCCCTTCTGCTCCTTATTTTCCGTAAGATGAAAAGAAGATGGTCATTGTTTATTATCAATCATTTATCTTTTTTTCACATGATGTGAGCCTGGTACACTTGGCACTGAGAAGGAAACTCAAGCATTCATTCATTCAGCAATAATTTATTGATGACTACTATGTGCTGGAAATGCAGGAAACTGGACTTTACTTCAATATCCATACAATAATTACAGACTTGCTTTCTATAAATATGCACTACAGACCACATATCTTTGGTGCAACTTTAGACAGGAAATGACAAAAATGTTACTGCATAAATCCTACCATCTAGACTTTAAATATTAGATGTTATTATTTACTTTCTGCAACCTTAAAATATATATTTCTATTATTCCTATTACACAGCAGCTCAGGTGCTTTTAAATCAAAAGTTTTCACTAACTCCTCCCTTCCAAGTCAAGTACAATCACCAGTGTTACGAGTTCATGCCATAAACAATAAAGACAAATAGGATAACAAAGATAATTCTTTTTCATTTCTCCACCCAATATTTGAGACATTTATTGTTTAGCTTTTGTTTTTGCATTTCTTAGGGAAAGTGGAAAACTGAATCTGTACAGTCAACCTCAGGCATAATTCCATAATCTGAAAATAGTTGAAATGCTGGGCCAAATGTTAAGCTCTATGTGCTTTCCTACTAATATTTGGTCATTTGTTCATCTATCTCTTTAGTGTAAGAGTCCTAAAATCCTGTTGCGTGGGCCACGTCAAAGGATGTGTTTTATTTGCCTACAAAATATTTTTCTCTGCTTTTATCAGAGATAGTGGTCTCACTGTGTTGCCCAGGCTATAATGCAGTGGCTATTCACAGGTGCAATTATAATGCACTGCAGCCCCTACCTCTTAGCCTGAAGCAATCTTCCCATCTCAGCCTCTTGAGTAGCAGGGAATTTAGGCATGCACCACTGCACCTGGCTACCTGAAAAATATTTTTAAAGTCTAAATATGAATGTTCTAGACAGGCTGGCAATCTACACCTTACGACACTCTCCAGTAATTGTCACATATTTGTACCACTGCACAGATTTATATTACTCACCTAGTTCCAAAAGTATTTCAGTATCTGATTCCTAAGCTGAGTGTATCTCATGCAAGTGTGAGATGAGATATGGAGAGACATGAACTTTTGATGTTAACCGAAAACATTCTAACAATAAATTTGTTGGAAATGTAGTAAGAAAATGAGAACACTGATTAAATTTCACTCTTGCAAACCTTCTTATGGATGGATGCATAAGGTAAACTAAAGGAAAGAAGTCATTCTGTTTCTTAATAATTTCCAAGAATGCCTTCTGTAGTTGTTAGGGATAAGAGAGCTTGCATACTTAGAGGAATTCACTCCTCTAATAGATACTAGCAATATACACTTTCTTTAAAGGATGAGGATGTTGTTATCCAGCGCTAAACTTGGTTAAAGGATCAGAAAAATAATACTTATAAATAATCCCTGAAACAAAATTGCATAATGATTAGGCTGTATTTTATGATGTGGTGAGGTCAGCCCTGAGTACCAAAGGGTGGTGGCATGACAACAGTTTGTCCATTTCTTAATTCTGGCAGGATCCTACCTACATACAGGGTGCCACCAATAACTGCAAGCTTCAGAAAACCAAGGGGCCAGTAATAAGTTGTACCTAGACTTGATATGTGTGGCCACCTCACTTAAATCTGTATCAGAATCTTAAACTGCATATCTGTGTTGAAGAAGGGCAGAGTGGTGTGCAGTGAAGGATTAATCTTGTCCAGATTGAGGTTTGGTCTTTGCCCTTAGATCCTGAGTGGTAACCTTTAAGCCCTTGGAATGCTTTCTTGTTAAGAGTATCCTTGCTTACCTGGGGGACTTGGGTCATGCCAAACAGGCTAAGTTTACAATATGACCGAGAGTGGGGAGCCCTGGTTCATGTGATATTAGCTCAACCTCTGACGGGGCTGGAGCCTAAGCTAGACCATGCAGGAGTCAACCAAGTCTACGTGACTAAGTTCCAATAAACTCTGAACAGCAAAGATCAGGTATGCTTGTATGGCTAGCAGTACTCTATGTGTATTGCTATACATGTTGTTGAAATAAATAGACACTATCCAACACAATTCCACTGGGACAGCCAAAGTGGAAGCTCCATGCCTTGTCCACTGAACCCTGCCCTATGTTCCTCTTTCCTCTTCAATTTTAATCAGCATCTTTCTGCTGTAATAAACAGTAACTGACATGGTTTGGCTCTGTGTCCCCACCCGAATCTCATTTTGAATTGTAATCTCCATGTGTTGAGGGAGGGGCCTGGTGGGCTGTGACTGGCTCACAGGGGTGGTTTCCCCCATGCTATTTTTGTGATAGTGAAGGAGGTCTTATGAGATCTGATGGCTTAAAAGTGGCAGTTTCTGCCAGGCATGCTTGCTCACGCCTATAATCCCAGCACTTTGGGAGGCTGAGACTGGTGGATCATCTGAGGTCAGGAGTTTGAAACCAGCCTAGTCAACATGGTGAAACCCCATCTCTACTAAAAGTACAAAAATCAGCTGGACCTGGTGGTGGGCACCTGGAATCCCAACTACTCAAGAGGCTGAGGCTGGAGAATCACTTGAACCCAGGAGGCAGAAGTTGCAGTGAGCTGAGATCGCACCAAGGCACTCTAGCCTGGGCGGCAATAGCGAAGCTCCATCTCCAAAAATGTAATAATAAAAATAAATAAAAGTGGCAGTTTCCTCTATGCTCTCTTTCCTGCCACATGAGAAGAGATGCCTTGCTTCTCCTTTGTCTTTCACCATGATTGTAAGTTTCCTGAGGCCTCCCCAGCCTGCAGAACTGTGAGTCAATTAAACCTTTTTCCTTCATATATTACCCAGTCGTGGGTAGCATCTTTACAGCAGTGTGAAAACAGACTAATACAGTAGCCATGAATATAACAGCTTTTCTGAGTTCTATAAGGTCCTTCTAGTGAATTATCAAGCCTGAACAATAGGGATCTCTCAATAAGGGTCTCTGTGCAGATCTTGTGGAATCTCTGAACATGCATTTGGTTTCTGAAGTGAGAGTGGTCTGGAAAACCCCTGAAACTGCAAGTAGAACTGCATGGAGGGATGGGGGAGAAACTGCAAATCTCCAGAAATTCTACAGTGACTTCCTGAGGGTTCTATGTCTAAAGAAGCCAACAGTTGTCAAAAAACAGAGCCTCCTGAGACTTTAGCTCTAATGCAGTTCACAGAGAGTGGTTTAGGGTATACAGGAAGGGTAGCCTAAGTTTCCAAGCAACACCACATGGGTACATCCCCATCTCTTTAACCTGGGCCCCACCAAGAGAAAGGAAAGCCAGCCAATTCATCTTTCTTTCATTCTCAGCATCTTACTCAGAATTTTTTTTTCTAAAGCTGCTGCTCAGTATTATCTCGTTAAGGAAAAAGATAATTATGATATTAACATCTTGCTTCCAAACACTTAGTGAAGTCACTAGCATTTAGCTTCACACTTAAAAGAAATGGGGACCAAAGTATGTGACACCTATTATTCAAATGCAAATCTCAGAGTGATGCTGAAAACTCAGTTTCTTTTCATTTCCCACTACAAAGAACAGATGGCATTTTCAGTGAACTGATCTCAAATTGCCTATGGGAATGGAGGAAAAACACAGGTATGTGTATAGATCCACCTTAGAAAGTAACAAATTATATTTGGAAAAATGTTCATCTAGACTAATTCCACCCGTGATACTAATAACATGCTGCCAAATACTGGAGAAGCTTCTCCAGCTCCATGACTTTCTTTCTTTTTACAGACACACAAAGTTCCAAGCCCTGGAGCAGGAACATAGGCTGCCCGATGGCACACACCCAGCATTTCCTCTGTCCCAGAACATCTTCCACACAGTAATCACAGGGCACCACAAATGGGGAGCATCCACAGACTCCAGCGTAGCCTACTGCTCCTATTCCTACTGCTTGTTGAAGGATTACCAAATCCGACACTGTGCTGAGCTCCCTACATAGTTTACCTCCTTTAATCTTAACAATAGCCTTAGAGGGAGGAGGTTTTTTAGGTCTTTCCATTTTACAGAGATGAGGAATCCAAATTTTAGACAGGTTAAAGAACTTGCCCAAGATGACAAAACTAGCAACACTCAAACCCACTTTCCAACCCAGCTCTGTCCACATGGAAACATATTTTATTGCTACACGTTCAGCATTCTGGTTAATTATAGGCTCTGATTATAACAATTTATCCTATATATCATTAATGAATTGCTAATTTTTAAAGAATTAAAGTACAGTAAAATACTCTTAAGACCAAAAGTACTAAAATTCCACATAATATAATCAAATTTTTCTTGGATGCTTCAGATGATACTTTAAGCCCTTGTATGTCTCGGGTGCATCATCCTGTGGAAGAGTGATTGTGCTAATAAAGTGTAGGTCAGAAGAATAACAGATAAATCAGCTTCCGCTTACATATAATCACTATCCTAATTCTCATAAATACCTTTGCAGAGTTCATGATGTAGTGATCTACTAACTTTTTTTCAATCTAAGTTAACAAATCTTTATCTAGTGCCTTCTTTGCGCCAAGCCCTGTGGTAAGCTCTGGGCAGCAGTAATAAGTGTGATGTAATGCCTGTCCTTAAGGAGGACATATTTTGACTTTGGAACAGTACATTATTTCCCTTACAATAGAATTATCTTGTCAATATTTAATTGGCTGTAAGTGGAATATTAGCAGCAGCAGATCTACATTTTAAAAAATTACAGTTGGTATGTCCACTGAAGTTGTAAAGTGACTACTATTTTTCTCTTCTCCTCTCTTTTATATTGTTTTCTTAAATGAGCAAGGCTACCTTCCATGTTACTTTTTAAAACTCTTCACCCATATACACATGCGCACAAACACACAGTAACAAACACACCCATGTGTGTGCGCAAACACATACACACACACACACACACACACACACACAGTGAACAAAAGGTTGTTATGTTACCCCGCATCCATCACCATGCATATATTCACAAGGATCTTACAAATAATCTCTCTGATGACTCTTGGGAGGGAAAGGAAGCAGGGAACAAAGGCAGAAGGAAGCAAGGATAGGAGCGTAACCTTCCCTTTGGCAGATGTCTGGGAAAAGGAGACTCTTTATGAAATCACTGGATCAAAGGGAAGTAAGAAGTTTCCAGGCTGCCAGTCACAAAGCCACCAAAAACTCACTTTTAATGAAAAAAGAAACGGTTAACTCCTGCACTGTTGTAAAATACTTACCAAAGACACCTTCCCTGCTAAGTGCCATTCATTTCAAGAGTGAAATGCTGTAACAGAGAAAAATGCCCAGGGCAACTGGGAACCTGAGAAGGAGGGAAGTATGTGGTTCAACTGTCCCTGCAGGGGAGGGAAAGCATCTCTTTCCTTGACAGCTACCCCACTTAACTACTGTGCAGTCAGCCCTATTTGGCGCCAGTGAAAATTCAGCCTTCCAGCAGATTCCCTGCCATCTGCCTTATGACTAACAGCTTACAGTCACACACCTTGAATGCTGAAAATCTCCAGTGCTCCCAGGGGCCGCCTTTTTGGGGCAATTAGAAGATCCATGGAAAGGAAATCTTTACTTTGTCATTTGGCTTAGGAATCCACATTTGGTTGAAATTCCGGAAGAGAATATTTGGATAAATATGATTTCCTGATTTTTCTTCACCTTGGTGGTTTTTTAGTACCTGTAGCCAGCAGCCATGGAAGCTGAGGGAATGACAAATGGCCATCATGAAGGCTGGAGTCTCCAAAACTCAGCAGAGATGTTCTCCAACTGACAAGGAAGAAAAAGGAGAAAGGAAAACAGAAACAAAATAAGCTCAGCTTTTGGCCCCAGGGCTCCACCAGGTATCTGCCAATTTATTCACACTGAAATATGAAGCGATTCCAGATGGAAATATATTCATTTTTTGTTGTCATCTTTTAACTTTATTTGGATTTTAGTGGTTGCTATTGGAAAGTTTCCTTGCGCAGGACTAAGAAGAAAGCAAAGACCATTGCTCAAAATCTGTGGAGGGAAGTAGGGGAAGTTTTAGCATTTAATCATTTACATCACTGGAGTACATGTTGCAAGAAAGCCAAGACCAGCTCTTCCAAAATGTATCCACCTTTCACAAGAAAAAAAAAAGGTAAACAATTTGATAGTTTTCCCACAAAAATGTGTGACTAACATGGAGTACCAAAAGATGCCTTCCTTACCAACTGGATTCTAGCTATAACCAAAGCTAAATGACTTAGTTATCAGTCTAGTCCAGACACTCTGAGAGTCTGAAAATTTATGTAATCTCTTAACATCTTTATAGCCAGGAAAATCTTATCAACAATAGTATAGGCATTATAACATTTTTTTTTTTTCAACAGGGTCTCACTTCATTACCCACGCTGGAGTGCAGTGCTATGATCATAACTCACTGCAGCCCTCAATCTCCCGGGCATAACTGATCCTCGCACCTCAGCCTCTGGAGTAGCTGGGACTACAGGTCATATGCAGCTATGCCAGGCTAGTTTTTTTATTTTTATTTTTATTTTGAGATCGTTTTGCTCGTTGCCCAGCTGGAGTGCAATGGTGTGAACTTGGCTCACTGCAACCTCTGCCTCCCAGGATTAAGTGATTCTCCTGTCTCAGCCTCCCGAGTAGCTGGGATTACAGGTGCCTGCCACACCTGGCTGATTTGTTTTTTTGTTTTTTGTATTTTTAGTAGAGATGGGGTTTCACCATGTTGGCCAGGCTGGTTTTGAACTCCTAACCTTAGATGATCCACCAGTCTTGGCCTCCCAAAGTGCTGGGATAACATATGTGAGCCACTATGCCCAGTCATTTTGTTTATTTTTTGTAGCAACAGGGTTTCATTATGTTGCTTAGACTGGTCTTGAATCTTGAATGCCTGAAGTCAAGCAATCCACCCACCTCAGCCTCCCAAAGTGCTGAGATTATAGGCCACCATGCCTGGATAGAAATAGCTTTTTAAGGTCAAGAAAGTGTCCTCCCCATGTAGCCGAGTACAAAGCTCGTACCACTCACTGTACAATAGCCAGTAAGTGGAGAGAAAAGGTATTGGAGCAAGGAAGATGACTTTATTTCTGGGAGTCAGCAAACCAAGAAGATGGTGTTTAATAATGTACTGAAAAACCATCTTATGCTAATATGGATTTGGGGCTCCTTTATGTAAAGTAAAGGGGTAAGCAGAAGGGGGTTGAGGTCAAAAGGTGACAAGTGATTACAGACATCTGAGCAGCATCACAGGTAAACATCTGGAGGAACCTGGGCAAGATGGCCAGATAGGAACAGCTCTGGTCTGCAGCTCCCAGTGAGATCAGGGGAGAAGGCAGGGGATTTCTGAATTTTCAACTGAGGCACTTGGCTCATCTCACTGGGACAGGTTAGACAGTGGGTGCAGCCCGTGGAGAGTGAGCAGAAGCAGTATGGGGCATTGCTTCACCTGGGAAGTGCAAGGGGTCAGGGGACTCCCTCCTTTAGCCAAGGGAAGCCCTGAGGGACTGTGCCATGAAGAACAGTGCATTCTGGCCCAGATAATATGCTTTTCGCACAGTCTTTGCAACCCCCAGACCAGGAGATTCCCTTGGGTGCCTATACCACCAGGGACCTGGATTTCAAGCACAAAACTGGACAGCCAATTGGGAAGACACTGAGCTAGCTGTAGGAGTTTATTTATTTATTTATTTTTTTATCATTTCCAGTGGTGCCTGAAATACCAGTGAGACAGAACCCATTCACTCCCCTGGAAAGAGGGCTAAAGCCAGGGAGCCAAGTGGTCTAGCTAAGCAGATCCCACCCCTACGGAGCCCAGCAAACTAAGATCCACTGTCTTAAAATTATTGCTACCAGCACAGCAGTCTGAAGTCGACCTGGGAAGTTCAGGCTTCGTTGGGGTAAGTGTGTCCACCAATACTGAGGCTTGAGTAGGTGTTTTACTGTTCACAGTGTAAAGAAAGCTGCCAGGAAGTTCAAGCTGGGTGGAGCCCACTGAAGTTCCACAAAGCCACTGTAGCTAGACTGCCTCTCTAGATTCCTCCTCTCTGGGCAGGGCATGTCTGAAAAAAAGACAGCAGCCTGGCCAGGGGCTTACAGATCCAACTCCCATCTTCCTGGGACAGAGCATTTGGGGGATGGGGTGGCTGTGGGTGCAGCTTCAATAGACTAAAACATCCATGCCTGCCAGCTCTGAAGAGAGCAGCAGATCTCCCAGCACAGCACTTGAGTTCTGCTGAGGAACAGACGGCCTCCCCAAGTGGGTCCCTGACTCCCATGCCTCCTGAATGTGAGACCTCCCACCAGGGGTCGACAGACACCTCAAACAGGAAAGCTCCAGCTGGCATCTGGTGGGTGCCCATCCAGGGAACAAAACTGGATGGAGAGTGAGTTTGACAAATTGACAGAAGCAGTCTTCAGAAGGTGGGTAATAACAAACTCCTCTGAGCTAAAGGAGCATATTCTAACCCTATGGAAGAAGCTAAGAACCTTGAAAAAAGGTTAGAGGAATTGCTAACTAAAATAACCAGTTTAGGGAGAACATAAATGACCTGACAGAGCTGAAAAGCACAGCACGAGAACTTTGTGAAGCATACACAAGTATCAATAGCTGGAAAAAATCAAGGGGAAGAAAGGATATCAGGGATTGAAGATCAAGTTAATGAAATAAAGCATGAAGACAAGATTAGAGAAAAAAGAAAGAAAAAGAATGAACAAAGCCTCCAAGAATATGGGACTCTGTGAAAAGACCAAACCTACATTTGATTGAAATCACTGAAAGTGATGGGGAGAATGGAACCAAATTGGAAAACACCTTTCAGGATATTATCCAGGAAAACTTCTCTGACCTAGCAAGACAGGCCAATATTCAAATTCAGGAAATACAGAGAACACTACAAAGATACGGCTTGAGAAGAGCAACCCCAAGAGACATAAAATTATCAGACTCACCAAGGTTGAAATGAAAGAAAAACTGTCAAAGGCAGCCAGAGAGAAAGGTCGGGTTACCCACAAATGGTAGCCGATCAGACTAATAGCAAATATCTTTACAGAAACCCTACAAGCCAGAAGAGAGAGGGAGCCAATAGTCAACATTCTTAAAGGAAAGAATTTTCAACCTAGAATTTCATACCCAGCCAAACTAAGCTTAATAAATGAAAGAGAAATAAAATCCTTTAAAGACAAGCAAATGCTGAGATTTTTGTCAGCACTAGGCCAGCCTTAAAAGAGCTCCTGAAGGAAGCACTAAATCTGCAAAAACATACCAAATTGTAAAGACCATCAACGCTATGAAGAAGCTGCATTAACTAGCAGGCAAAATAACCAGCTAGCAACATAATAACAAGATCAAATTCACACACAACAATATTAACCTTAAATGTAAATGGGTTTAATGCCCCAATTAAAAGACACAGACTGGCAAATTGGATAAAGAGTCAAGACCCATTGGTGTGCTGTATTCAAGAGACCCATCTCATGTGCAAAGACACACATAGGATCAAAATAAAGGGATGGAGAAATATTTACCAAGCAAATGCAAAGCAAAAAAAAAGCGAGAATTACAATCCTAGTCTCTGATAAGACAGACTTTAAACCCACAAAGATCAAAAAAGACAAAGAAGGGCATTATATAATGGTAAAGCAATCAATGAAACAAGAAGAGTTAAATATCCTAAATGTATATGCATCCAATACAGCAGCACCCAGATTCATGAAGCAAGTTCTTAGAGACCTACAAAGACACTTGGATTCCCATCTAATAGTAGTGAGAGACTTTAAAGCCCTGTCAATATTAGACAAAACAACAGGACAGAAAATGAACAAAAATACTCAGGACTGGAACTCAGCTCTGGACCAAGCGGACCTAATAGACATCTACAGAACTCTCCACCCCAAATCAACAGAGTATACATTCTGCTCAGCACCACATTGCATTTATTCTAAAATTGACCACATAATTGGAAGTAAAACACTCCTCAGCAAATACAAAAGAACAGAAATCATAATGAAGAGTCTCTCAGACCACAGTGCAATCAAATTAGAACTCAAGATTAAGAAGCCCACTCAAAAACTGCACAACTACATAGAAACTGAACAATCAGCTCCTGAATGACTACTGGGTAAAAGACAAAATTAAGGCAGAAATAAATAAGTTACTTGAAAACAATGAGAACAAAGATACAATGTACTAGAATCTCTGAGACACAGTTAAAGCAGGGTTTAGAGGGAAAATTATAGCACTAACTGCCTACAGGAAAAAGCAGGAAAGATCTAAGATCAACACCCTAACAGCACAATTAAAAGAACTAGAGAATCAAGAGCAAACAAATTCAAAAGCTAGCAGAAGACAAGAAACAGCTGAGAGCAGAAGTGAAGGAGATAGAGACACAAAAAAAACCCTTCAAAAAATCAATGAATCCAGCAGCTGGCTTTTGAAAAGATCAACAAAATAGATAGACTGCTAGCCAGACTAAGAAAGAAGAAAGAGAGAAGAATAAAATAGACACAATAAAAAATAATAAAGGAGAGACCAACACTGATCCACAGAAACACAAACTACCATCAGAGAATACTATAAACACCTCTACACAAATAAACTAGAAAATCTAGAAGAAATGGATAAATTTTTGAATACATACACCCTCCCAAGACTAAACCAGGAAGAAGTTGAATCCCTGAAGAGACCAATAACAAGTTCTGAAACTGAGGCAGTAATTAATAGCCTACCAACCAAAAAAAGCCCAGGATCAGGTGGATTCACAGCCAAATTCTACCAGAGGTACAAAGAGCAGCTGGTACCATTCCTTCTGAAACTATTTCAAAACAATAGAAAAAGAGGGACTCCCTACCTCATTTTATGAGGCCAGCATCATCCTGATACCAACACCAGACACAACAAACAAGAAAATTTCAAGCCAATATCCCTGATGAACATCGATGCAAAAATCCTCAATAAAATACTGGCAAACCAAATCCAGCAGCACATCAAAAAGCTTATCCATCACAATCAAGTCAGCTTCATTCCTGGGATGCAAGGCTGGTTCAACATATGCAAATCAATAAACGTAATCCATCACGTAAACAGAACCAATGACCAAAACCACATGATTATCTCAATAGACACATAAAAGGCCTTCGATAAAATTCAACATTCCTTCATGCTAAAAATTCTCAATAAACTAGGTGTTGATGGATAGATCTCAAAATAATAAGACATATTTATGGACAAACCCACAGCCAATATCATACTGAATGGGCAAAAGCTGGAAGCATTCCCTTTGAAAACCAGCACAAGACTAAGATGCCCTCTCACACTGCTCCTATTCAACATAGTCTTGGAAGTTCTGGCCAGGGCAGTCAGGCAAGAGAAATAAATAAAGGGTATTCAAATTGGAAGAGAGGAAGTCAAATTTTCTGCTTGTAGATGACATGATTGTATATTTAGAAAAGGCCACTGTCTCAGCCCTAAATCTTTTTAAGCCAGTTTTCCCAACACCATTTATTAAATAGGGAATCCTTTTCCCCTTGATTGTTTTTGTCAGGTTTTGAAGTTGCTGATAAGCAAGTTCAGCAAAGTGCCTGGATACAAAGTCAATGTGCAAAAATCACAAGCGTTCCTATACACCAATAATGTACAGAGAGCCAAATCATGAGAGAATGTCCATTCACAATTGCTACAAAGAGAATAAAATAGCTAGGAATACAACTTACAGAGATGTGAAGGACCTCTTCAAGGAGAACTACAAACCACTGCTTAAGGAAATAAGAGAGGATGCAAACAAATGGAAAAACATTCCATGCTCATGATGGGAAGGAAGAATCGATATTGTGAAAATGGCCACAATGCCAAAAGTAATTTATAGATTCAATATTATCCCCATTAAGCTACTATTGACTTTCTTCACAGAATTTTTAAAAACTACTTTAAATTTCATATGGAACCAAAAAAGAGCCCATATAGCCAAGACAATCCTAAGCAAAAAGAATAAAGCTGGAGGCATTATACTATCTGACTTCAAACTGTTCTACAAGGCTACAGTAACCAAAACAGAATGGTACTGCTACCAATATGGATATATAGACTAATGGAACAGAACAGAAGCCTCAGAAATAACACCACACACATCTACAACCATGTGATCTTTGACAGACCTGACAAAAACAAGCAATGGGAAAGGATTCCCTATGTAATAAATGGTGTTGGGAAAACTGGCTTGCCATAAGCAGAAAACTGAAACTGGACCTCTTCCTTATACATTATACAAAGATTAACTCAAGATGGATTAAAGACTTAAATGTAAGACCTAAAGCCATAAAAACCATAGAAGAAAACCTAGGTAATACCATTCAGTACATAAGCATGAGCAAAGACTTCATGACTAAAACACCAAAAGCAATGGCAACAAAAGCCAAAATAGACAAATGGGATCTAATTAAACTAAGGAGCTTCTTCACAGCGTAAGTAACTATCATTAGAGTAAACAGGAAACCTAAAGAATGAGAGAAAATTTTTGCAATCTATCCATCTAACAAAGGGCTAATATCCAAAATCTATAAGGAACTTAAACAAATTTACAAGAAAAAGAAAACAGCCCCTATAAAAAGTGGGCAAAAGATATGAACAGACACTTCTCAAAAAAAAAAAAAGAAATTTATGAGGCCAACAAACATGTTTAAAAAAATACAATCTCATCAAAAAGTGGGTGAAGGATATAAACAGACACTTCCCAAAATATGACATTTATGTTGTCAACAAACATGAAAAAAGCTCATCATCACTGGTAATGAGAGAAATGCAAATCAAAACCACAATGAGATACTGTCTCACACCAATTAGAATGGCGATCATTAAAAGATCAGGAAACAACAGATGCTGGAGAGGATGTGGAGAAATAGAAATTACTTTACACTATTAGTGGGAGTTTAAATTAGTTTAACCATTGTGAAAGACAGTGTGGCAATTCCTCTGGGATCTAGAACTAGAAATACCATTTGACCCAGCAATCCCATTACTGGGAACATACCCAGTGGATTATAAATCATTCTACTATAAAGACATGTACATGTATGTCACTGTTCACAATAGCAAAGACTTGGAACCAACCCAAATGCCCATTAATGATAGACTGGATAAAGAAAATGTAGGGCCGGGCACAGTGGCTCACACCTATAATCCCAGCACTTTGGGAGGCCGAGGCAGGTGGATCACAAGGTCAAGAGATCGAGACCATCCTGGTCAACATGGTGAAACCCCGTCTCTACTAAAAAATACAAAAATTAGCTGGGCATGGTGGTGTGCACCTGTAGTCCCAGCTACTCGGGAGGCTGAGGCAGGAGAATTGCTTGAAGCCAGAAGGCAGAAGTTGCGGTGAGCCAAGATCACACCATTGCACTCCAGCCTGGGTAACAAGAGCAAAACTCTGTCTCAAAAAGAAAAAAAAAAAAAAAAAAAAAAAAAGAGAATGTAGCACATATACACCATGGAATACTACACAGCCATAAAAAAGGATGAGTTCGTGTCCTTGCAGGGACATGGATAAAGCTGGAAACCATCATTCTCAGCAAACTAATATGGGAACAGAAAACCAAACACCATATGTTCTTACTCATAGGTGGGAGCTGACCAGTGAGAACACATGGACACAGGGAGGGGAACATCACACATGGGGGCCTGTTGTGGCCTGGGGAGCTAGGGGAGGATTAGCATTAGGAGAAATCCTTAATGTAGATGAAATATTTGTGGTTGCAGCAAACCACCACGGCACATGTATACCTATGTAACAAAACTGCATGTTCTTCACATGTATCCCAGAATTTAAAGTATAAAAAAAAACTAAACATTTTTGTCCTTGTTCAGATCACAATGCCCTTATAAATTTTTAACAACATTGATACTTGTGTGTACACCTGCCTTATATTTCTGGGAATTAGTTTGAGGAAGGGACTATTATCATCCTGGCTTTGAAGTTCAGAGATAAGCCAAAGCAGTTAACCTAAAAGGTATCATGGCAGTGGCGGTTAGGAGCAAAATGGAGTTAGTCATGCAAAGCTTCCTTTTCACAGTTACACCCACAAGTTTCTTTTTCTTATGCCCTGATATTTTTTGTCTAGTTCCCCTTGTTGAATGATTCCTCTAGATTTGGATTAATAAGCTCTTTAAATCTCTTCCATTGAGATCCACATTAATTGGATTTGAAGCTCTACCTATGTTCCTAGGTACGTATTTAAGGAGGCCATCACCTGAGATATAAATAATGTCCCTGAACAGCTGTACTTTTTCAATATAGTATTTTAAAATATACTAAAGCTAAAACAAAAGTTTCCTAGTGAGAATAGGAAGTGACCTACTTTCAACCAAAAACATTCTGTGTTACACCTATGTTCTGAAGGCAGTTTAAAATTTTCTTAAAGACATTTAAAAATGCAATATAAGAGAGAGATCCAAGATGGCCGATTAGCAACAGCTCAGGAATGTAGCTCCCAGTGAAAGCGCAGAGAACGAGTGGACACCGCACTTTCCGACGAATTTTTGTTGCCCACAGGCTAGGAGATTCCCGGCAGAGGAGCCACACGGGTCGCCAGCGCGACTCTTTTGGCTGGCGTGGCTGTTTTGCCGGTGCCCCAGCGTGGCGCTTCCCGGTGCGGAGTATATGGGACAGACGGGCTCGGCTGGTCCCATCCCCACAAGGCAAACAGCAATTGGAAGCCCTGAGGACTGAGAGTTTCACAGCAAGCACAGCGAACCTGGGAAGGTCCGGCTCTGTGGGGAACGGGCGTCCGCCAAAGGAAAACTAAGAAACAGAAAAAACTTCATCACCGGGCGGAGAGAGATCCAAGATGGCCACGTAGCAGCAGCTCAGGATTGTAGCTCCCAGTGAAAGCGCAGAGAGCAAGTGGATGCTGCAATTGCAGACGAATTTTTGATGCCCACAGACTGGGAGATTCCCGGCGAAGGAGCCACACGGGTCGCCAGCGCGACTCTTTTGGCCGGCGCGGCACTTCTCGGTGTGGAGTGTACGGGACTGGGTGCCCAAAGGCTCCACTGGTCCCATACCCACAAGGAGAACAGCAATTGGAAGCGCTGAGGAGAGAGCGAGCACAGCTGAACCTGGGAAGGCCCAGCTCTGTGGGGAAGGAGCGCCCCCCAAAGGAAAACTAAGAAACAGAAAAAACTTCATAACTAACAAGCCGCACGTCCACTCAGAGACCCAATCTGAAAGTCAGGAATTACAAAGACGACAGGTGGATAAATCTACAAAAATGGGAAGAAACCAGTGCAAAAAGGCTGAGAACACCCAAAATCAGAATGCCTCTCCTCCTACAGGGGATCGCAGCTCCTCATCAGCAAGAGAACAAGGCCTGATGGAGGATGAGTGTGATGAACTCACAGAATCAGGCTTCAGAAGGTGGGTAATAAGAAACTTCTGTGAGCTAAAAGAACATGTTCTAACCCAATGCAAAGAAACTAAGAACCTTGAAAAAAGATTTAACGAAATGCTCACGAGAATGGACAACTTAGAGAAGAATATAAGTGAATTGATGGAGCTAAAAAACACATGAGAACTTCGCGAAGCATGCACAAGTTTCAACAGCCGAATTGACCAAGCAGAAGAAAAGATATCAGAGGTTGAAGATCAACTCAATGAAATAAAACGAGAAGGCAAGATGACAGAAAAAAGGGTAAAAAGGAATGAACAAAGTCTCCAAGAAATATGGGACTACATGAAAAGACCTAATCTACGTTTATAGGTGTACCTGAATGTGACGAAGAGAATGAATCCAGGCTGGAAAATACTCTTCAGGATATCATCCAGGAAAACTTCCCCAACCTAGCAAGGCAGGCCAATATTCAA
>PVKP010021081.1:0-39734 GCA_004027715.1 Plecturocebus donacophilus | reverse complement strand
ATTTCTGTTTTAATTTCATTATTTATCCAGTAGTCATTCAGGAGCAGGTTGTTCAGTTTCCATGTACTTGTGTGGTTTTGAGTGAGTTTCTTAATCCTGAGTTCTAATTTGATTGCCCTGTGGTCTGAGAGACTGTTTATTATTATTTCCATTCTTTTGCATTTGCTGAGGAGTATTTTACTAACAATTATGTGGTCAATTTTAGAATAAGTGCAATGTGGTACTAAGAAGAATATATATTCTGGGGATTTGGGGTAGAGAGTTCTGTAGATGTCTGTTAGGTCTGCTTGGTCGAGAGCTGAGTTCAAGTCCTAAATATCCTTGTTAATTTTCTGTCTCATTGATCTGTCTAATGTTGACAGTGGGGTGTTAAAGTCTCCCACTAGTATTGTGTGGGAGTCTAAGTCTCTTTGTAGGTCTCTAAGAACTTGTTTTATCAATTTGGGTGCTTCTGTATTGGGTGCATATATATTTAGGATAGTTAGCTCTTCTAGTTGCATTGATCCTTTTACCATTCTATAATGCCCTTGTCTCTTTTGATCTTTGTTGGTTTAAAGTCTGTTAATCAGAGATTAGGATTGCAACCCTGCTTTATTTATTAATTTCTTAATTTTTTGCTTTCCATTTGCTTGATAAATATTCCTCCATCCCTTTATTTTGAGCCTATGTGTGTCTTTACATTTAAGATGGGTCTCCTGAGTACAGTGCAGCAATAGGTCTTGACTCTTTATCCACTTTGTCAGTCTGTGTCTTTTAATGGGGTCATTTATCCTATTTACATTTAAGGTTAATATTGTTATGTGTGAATTTCATCTTGTCACT
Organism: Plecturocebus donacophilus; assembly: GCA_004027715.1. Lineage (NCBI taxonomy): Eukaryota > Metazoa > Chordata > Mammalia > Primates > Pitheciidae > Plecturocebus > Plecturocebus donacophilus. Next base: position 38,912 of record PVKP010021081.1, on the reverse strand, counting down.
AAGATACTAGCTGCTTATTTTGCCTGTTTACATAGTTTCTTCATAGCTTCGATGGCCTTTACAATTTGGTATGTTTTTTCAGTGACTGGTGCCGGTTATTCCTTTCCATGTTTAATGCTTCCTTCAGGAGTGCTTGTAAGGCAGGCCTGGTGGTGACAAAATCTCTCAGCATTTGCTTGTCTGTAAAGGATTTTTTCTCCTTTGCTTATGAAGCTTAATTTGGCTGGATATAAAATTCTGGGTTGAATATTGTTCTGGCTTGTAGGGTTTCTGCCAAGAGATCCACTGTGAATCTGATGGGCTTCCCTTTGTGGGTAATCAAACCTTTCTCTCTGGCTGCCTTTTGCATTTTTTTCCTTCATTTCTACCTGGTGAATCTGATGACTGAATGTCTTGGGGTTGCTCTTCTCAAGGAGTATCTTTGTGGTGTTCTCTGTATTTTCTGAATTTGAATGTTGGTTTGCCTTGCTAGGTTGGGGAAGTTCTCAATAATGTCCTAAAGAGTGTTTTCCAACTTGGTTTCATTCTTCCCATCACTTTCAGGCATACCAATCAATTGTAGATTTGGTCTTTTCATGTAATCGGCTTTGTTAATTTATTTTCAATCTTTTTTCTCTAATCTTGCCTTCTCGCTTTATTTCATTGAGTTGATCTTCAATCTCTGATATCCTTTCTTCCACTTGATTGCTTCAGCTATTAAAATTTGTGTATGTTTCACGAAGTTCTCATGCTGTGTTTTCCAGCTCCATCAGGTCATTTATGTTCTTTTCTACACTAGTTATTCTAGTTAGCATTTTGTCTAACCTTTTTTCAAGGTTCTTAGCTTCTTTGCATTGGGTTAGAACATGTTCCTCTAGCTTGGACAAGTTCATTATTACCCACCCTCTGAATCCTGCTTCTGTCAATCCATCAAACTCATTCTCTATCCAGTTTTGTTCCCTTGCTCATGAAAAGCTGTGATCCCCTGGAGAAGAGGCATTCTGGTTTTTGGAATTTTCAGCCTTTTTATGCTGGTTTCTTCCCATCTTTGTGGATTTATCTACCTTTGGCCTTTGAAGTCAGTGATCTTTGGATGGGGCCCATGAGTGGATGTCCTTTCTGTTGATGTTGAAGCTATTTCTTTCTGTTGATTAGTTTTTCTTCTAACAAGCCCTTCTGCTATAGGTCTCCTGGAGTTTGCTGGAGGTCCACTCCCGACCCTGCTTGCCTGAGAATCACCAGTAGGGGCTGCAGAACAGCAAAGATTGCTATCTGATCTTCCTCTGCTAGCTTCATCCCAGAAGGGTACTTGCCAGATGCCAGGCAGAGCTCTCCTATATGAGGTGTCTGTCGGCCCCTGGTGGGAAATGTCTCCAGTCAGGATATACAGAGGTCAGGAACCCACTTGGGAAGGCAGTCTGTTCCTTATCACAGCTTAAATATTGTGCTCAGAGATCTGCCGCTCCCTTCAGAGCTGTCAGGGACATTTAAGTCTGCTGAAACTGTGCCCACAAACACACCTTCCCCCAGGTTCTCTGTCCCAGGGAGATAGGGGTTTTATCTATAAGTCCCTGACTGGGGCTGCTGCTTTTTTTCAGAGATGCCATGGCCAGAGAGGAGGAATCTAGATAGACAGTCTGGTAGCAGAGTTCTTGCTGAGCTGTGATGGGTTCTGCCCAGTTCTAACTTTCTGGAGGCTTTGTTTACACTGTAAAGGGAAAACTGCCTATTCACGTCTCAGCAATGGCAGATGTTCCTGCCTCCACCAAGCTCTATCCCAGATTGATCTCAGACTGCTGTGCAGGTAGCAAGAATTTCAAGCTAGTGGATCTTAGCTTGCTGTGCTCTGTGGGAGTGGGACCCACAAAGCCAGACCACTTGGCTCCCTGGCTTCAGCCCTCCTTCCAGGGGAGTGAAGAGTTCTGTCTTGCTGGCATTCCAGGTGCCACTGGGGTGTGGAAAAAACACTGCCACTAGCTCAGTGTCTGCCCAAATAGCTGCCCAGTTTTGTGCTTGAAACCCAGGGCCCTGGTGGCATAGGCACCAGAGGGAATCTCCTGATCTACTGGTTGTGAAGACTGTTGGAAAAGCACAGTATCTGGGTCAGAATGTATCATTTTTCTCAGTACAATCTCTCATGGCTTCCACTGACTAGGGGAGGGAAATACCCTGAACTCCTTGCGCTTCTTGGGTAAGGCGATGCCCCGCCCTGCTTTGGCTCACCCTCCGTGGGCTGCACCCAGTGTCCAACCAGTCCCAGTGAGATGAACCGGGTACCTCAGCTGAAAATGCAGAAATCACCACCTTCAGCATCAGTCTCACTGGTAGCTGCAGACTGGAGCTGTTCCTACTCAGCCATCCTGCCAGCAGACCAAAGCTCTGACTTTTTTCATCTTGTCCAAATTCCTACCTAAAGGGTCTGGGGAGTCATGTCTTACAGTACATAAATTCTCATCAGATGGGTTTTACTTAACCTTATATATAATGAGTTACTTTCCATTCTGACTCTGGCATAACATTATGTGACAAGAAAGTCAAAATATCTTACCCCAAAACATGTTTCTTTGCCACATGTTGAAATGGTCCTACAAAGCTTTCCTTTGTGGGGGAAATTTTACATCTATAAAGAATCTCTATTAACACAGCCAGATATTTTTCTTCTAGGCTCTCCTAATCCTGAAGAGCTTAAGAGTCTAGAACCTTTAAAAGGTCTGAAAAGGAAACACTTGTCATCTATAAGACTATAAGACTTCAAAAGAATCTTAGTCTCCACAACCTTTATCAAGCTGCACCCCAACAGCCTTGGGTACCATGTTCTCAGGACCAACTGAGGGCCGTGTCATGGTCACTCATATTTGGCTTAGAATAAATCTCTTCAAAAAAAATTTTATATACTTTAAGTACTGGGGTACATGTGCAGAACATGCAGGTTTGTTACACAGGTATACACGTGCCATGGTGGTTTGTTGCATCCATCACCCTGTCATCTACATTATGTATTTCTCCTAATGCTGTCCCTCCCCTAGCCCCCCACCCTTGCTATCCCTCTCCTAGCCCCTCAACCCCCAACAGACCCCAGTATGTGATGTTCCCTTCCCTGTGTCAACGTGTTCTCATTGTTCAACACTCACTTATGAGTGAGAACATGAGGTGTTTTGTTTCTGTTATTGTGTCAGTTTGCTGAGAATGATGGTTTCCAGCTTTATCCACATCCGTGCAAAGGACACAAACTCATCGTCTTCTATGGCTGCATAGTATTCCATGGTGTATATGTGCCATATTTTCTTTATCTAGTCTATCATTGATGGGCATTTGGGTTGATTCCATTCTTTGCTATTGTGAACAGTGCTGCAATAAACATACTTGTGTGTATGTCTTTGTAATAGAATGATTTATAATCCTTCCAGTATATACCCAGTAATGGGATTGCTGGGTCAAAGGGTATTTCTAGTTCTAGATCCTTGAGGAATCGTCACACTGTGTTCCACAATGGTTAAACTAATTTACACATATTTTACAGAATTTGACTATTTTTGTCAACAATGTCTTTTCTGCTTTTACTGCCTTGCTTCTTTATCCATTCCCTTTACAACAAAGGAAAATAAGAGCACAGGCCATCATGGAAGTAAGTAACATGAATTCTAGGTATAACTCACTGCTGCATTACTGTGGGCATAAACTTGGGAAAATCATATGGAAACTTCCTAGGTCTGTGTACTAATTATCTATCATTGCCTAACACAAATACCCTAAAACTTAGTGGCTTCAACAGCAAACATTTACTATCTCACAGTTTCTGTGGGTCAAGAATCAGAGTGAAACTTAGCTGAGCGTCTCTGGCTCCAGGTCTTTCTAGAGGTTACAGTCAGGTTATTAGCCAGGGATGTGGTCTCATCTAAAGGCTTGACTGGGGGAAGATCTTCTTCCAAACTCCCTAATGTTGTTGATGCAAAATTCAGTTCCTTTTGACATGTTGATCTGAGGGTCTCAGTTCTTTGTTGGCTTCCCTCACTCAGTTCCCTGCCTGGTGGCCCTCTCCATGGGGTCACTCACAATATGGGAGCTTGCTTCCCCCAGAACAAAGGCTCTGCAAGAAACAGAGTGAGAAAAATAAATCACAATCGTTCTGTAATTTGATCTGGGAAGTAGTACCCATCATATTTGTCATGTTTTATTTGTTATGAGACAGTGACTACTAGATCCAGCTTACACTCAAGGGGAAGAAATTATACAAAAGTATGAATACCAGGAGGCAAGGATGATGGAGGGTGGTGGTGCATGTTAGAAGCTGCTCCCTTTGGTTTCAGTCCCCTTTATATAAGAATCCTACTGGCTTTGAAGCCTATAATTTTATGGTTCTAAGACTATATTTCAAGTTAGCCCCCAGACTGTGCTGTGAGTGTCATAAAGTCAGGGGCTTTTTGTTTGTTTGTTGTTTGTTTTTTACCCCTATATCCTCAGCACCACCCAGGGCTTTGCCTATAGTGAGTATGTATTTCATTCATTCAGCATTTATTGCTCATGTGCCATGCCTTGTACTAAATGCTAGAGATGTAGTTGTGACCAACTACATAAATGATAATGTGTCAAATTGGAAATGTTTACAAATTATATTATAAATTTCATTTAAATCAGAGCCTCAGAGATTTGCACGTCCTTTAAAGCATATTTAAAAATAAGTTAATGCCAAAATGGAGCTATGAAAATGTTGTTGATACTTTTCAGATGTTACCATTTAACAAATTAAAACTTTCAGAGTGTGCACATGTGTACACAAACATTGCAGTGGCTGTGTATAACCTCATTTGGAAGTAACACCAAAGTCTAAACCTGAGATCATTCATGACTGTGAGGCTCCAGTAAATGGCTTCTCTGCCTGTCTCCTCTATCAAGATCCAGGTTCTGTTCTCAAGGACAAGGGTGCCTTCATTTCCATTTCACAGAAGGGTGTTTCTCTAATATAATCAAGTCCAGAGCAGCAGTTCCTTTTTGGTCTTCCTCTTCTTTCCATACATACTCAGGTAAAATAATATATCTGATGTCTTTTAAAGGAATAATATTTAGAGTAGATGCCTAGTGGCCAAAGTCTGTTATCTTTACTGTATGTTTTCCCTGTGCCAGCAATCTTTTAGGAGAATACAAATTGGATTCCTTTAAGACTTTTGGAGATGACCTTGAAGAAAATATTTCTGTTCATTGGTTTATTTGTTTTTAATTGGTTTTAATCTCACTACACCTGTAGTTATCTTTGTGGGAAGTTTTAGAATTAAACATTTAATTTATCTTAATAGTGCTGTGGACTGAATGTGTCCCTGAAATTACTGTACTGAAACGTAATCACCAATGTGATAGTATTAAGAGATTAGGCCTGTAAGAGGTGATTGAGTCATGAGAGTAGAGCCCTCATGAATGTGATTAGGGCTCTATGGAAAGGGCTCGAGGGAGTGGGTTTGTTCTCTTGTCCATCTACCACATGAAAACACAGCATTCCTCCCTCCATAGGATGCATATAACGTGCTTTCATGGAAGCAGAGAGCAGCTCTAACCAGACACTCAACTGCTGGTGCTTTGATCTGGAGACTTCCCAGTCTCCAGAACTGTAAGAAATAAATGTCTATTATTTATAAATTATCCAGTCTGTAGTATTTCATTGAAGCAGCACAAAAGAATTAAGACAAATAGTAATATGAGTACTCAGGTTTTCTATTTATTTTTGTGTTGTGTCAGTTTTGGTAAGTTGTATGTTTATACAAATATGTCCATTCCATCTAAATTGTCAACTTTTTTCATAATATTTTTATAATATCCTTATTACCTTTAAATCAACTACCAGTTTCATAGTCATATTTGATTTTTTCTTCTCAGTGTCAATACTAGTATTATTGCTCATTTTTCTTACCAAAGAACAAACTTCTTGTCTTATTGTCATTTCTAGTATGTATTTATTTTTAATTTAATGTCCCCTTATCCTGCTTTCTTCAAATTTATATTGCTATTTTTTTTGTAATTACTTAATATGGATAGTTAGCTCACTTCTTGTGGGGCTTTAAAAAAAAAGTGCATTTTAGGTATGTAGTTTTCACAAATTACTGTTTTAACTTCCTTCCACAAATTTTAGTATATAGCCAGGCACGATGGTGTACACCTGTAATCTCAGCTACTCAGAAGGCTGAAGTGGGAGGATTGCTTGAGCCCAGGAATTTGAGGCTGCAGTAAGTTATGATCATGCTACTGTACTCCAGCTTGGGTGACAGAACAAGACTCTATCTCCAAAATAAATAAACAAAAAAAATTTACTATGCAATTTTGCTATTTGGTCAAAATACTTTCTAATTTTTATTGTAATTTATTTAACCAAGAGGCTATTGATAAACTTAATTTCTAAATACATAAAGATTTTATACTTCTCTTTTTCTTATTAATTTTTCAGCATAATTGCATTGTAGCCAGAGACCTAACTTTATATAATTTCAGTCCTCTGATGTCAAATAGGTAATCAGTTAGTCATATGTATATTTTTAAAAAAGAATGTCTTCCACAGTTGTTAAGAGCAGTGTTTTAAATACATCCAATAGGATATTTGCTAATGGTCCTTTCAAATTTTTTGTATTTCACTAATTTTCATCTGCTTGTTATATATATTATGGAAAAATATATTTAAAAATTTCTCACTGTGATTGGGAATTTACCTAGTTTTCCTGATACTTGTATACTTTTTTTCGGGTGGGGGGACAGGGTCTCACTCTGTTGCTCAGGCTGGAGTGCAGTTGCACCATCTTGGCTCACTGTAGACTTGACCTCTCAGGGCTCCCACCTTAGCCTCCCAAGTAGCTGAGAGAACAGGTGTGTGCCACCAAACCTGGCTAGTTTTGTGTATCTTTAGTACAGATGGGGTTTTGACATGTTGCCAGACTGGTCTTGAACTTCTGGATGCAAGCAATCTGCTTCAGCCTCCCAAAGTGCTGGGATTACAGGCAATGAGCCACCATTCCCTTGTGTACATTTGTGACATGTTATTAGGTGTATACTAATAGAAAATTCTCATTGAATTGAACATTTAACCATTATGAGGTGATCAACTTTTCTCCAGTAATCTGCCTTACACAATATAGTTACACGAGCTTTCTTTTAACTAATGCTTGCATGGTAGATAATTTTCCTTCTGTTACTTTCAGTTTTTTGATATCCTCATATTTTAGATCAGTCTCTTGCAAGTTACCCACAGTTGAGCATTAGGTTATTTTTAATCTATTCTGAGAATCTATTTTTTCCTTTAACTGGAATATTTAGTCTATTTATATTTAATATAATTACTATTTGGTTTCAGATTTTACCATTTTTAGTTTTGCCAACTATTTCATATTCTTTTCCTTCCTCTTTTTTGACTTCTTACAGATTGATTCATTTTTAGGATTTCATTTTTGCTTTCCATTTATATGCAATACATAATCTCACTTTACATGTTATTTTACAAATACTGCAAGACATTTTTGTTGTACATAGTCAACCTTCATTTTGATTTACCCACATATTTATCACTTTTTTTGTCCTTCAATCCTTCTCGCATCTCTAACCTTTCATTTGGTGTAATTTTCCTTCTGCCCAAAATATACCTTTAAAATGTCCTTTAGTGTATATTCATTTATGGTAATATATGTGGATCAAAGGATCCTGCCTTTGATGGGCCTTAGACTTTATTTTAAAATGTCCTATAGTGTATGTTTGTTTATGGTAAAAATCTCTGAGGTTCTGTTTGTCTGAAAATATCTTTATTTCATTTCACCTGCTTTCTTGTAGAAAATTGTCAAGGGATAAAAGTTCTAAGCTGGTAGTTACTTTCTTTCATCACGCAATTTTACCATCTCCTAACTTCCATGACTGCTGTTGAAAAGTGAGTTTTTAGTGTAAGTGTTGCTCCTCTGAAGAAAATCTGTCTCTCTGGTTTTAGTTTTCTGCAATCATTAGGTGAATTTGGTTTCTTTCTTTAAAAATAAATAATTATACTTGGGATTTGTTAGGCCTCTGATTGTGAATTGATGTTTTTCATCAGTCCTGGACAATTCTACGTTATTATCTCTAAATTGTTTCTGCCACATTTCTATTTCTCTCTTTTAGCTAAAAATATGTTAAACCTTCTCATCTCTCCTCTGTCTTCTACTTATTTGTCAGCATTTTCCATCTTTTCATGTTTTCTTGCTTCTTTCTGGATAATTTCTCCTAACCTATCTTTTCTTCAGCTGTGTTTAATTTGCTTCTAAATCCATCTACTAAGTTTTAAACTTTATTGTAATTTTTAGTTGGAATTTCTTTTTTTGTTTTATTGAAGGTTATAGGTTTTGTTCCTACAAATTTTATGCCATTCTTTAGCTCGCTGAATATACTAAGCATGTTTTGTATTCTGTTTCTGATAATTCCAGTATTACGATCCCTGATGGTTTTGTTAATTGATATATTTTATTGGTGCTCCCTCATGTTGTCTTTTTTACCGGTGTTTCCACTTGCGTATCTGAAAAATTATCTGTAGAAATAATTTGAAGCATAAAGTCAAGTCACCTTCTGGGAGGATTTTAATTTTTTTCAGCCAGGCATGAGAGAGTGCTAGCTGTCCAGTAAAACTTTAATCCAATATCAAAGTGTGAGGTTTTCTGGCTGCTTAATGATGCAAAGCTGGGATGTAATCACTGTGAGGACTTCCTTCCAATTTATTTTTACTTAGAAGGCAGTGCTCCTTAGACTTTCCAGCCGAAAGTCAAGTGTTGAATTTCAGGGATCCCGCCTTTGATGGGCCTTAGACTTTATTGTTCCCCCTTAGCACTGAGAGGCCACCACTACCTTTGGGTTTCTTAGCTGCTTCTACTGGTTCAGCAAATGTCACCAGAGCAAAAACAGCCCCAAGTGAGGTGCTCTTTCTTTGAATCCTCCTTACCTTCCTCTGGATATCAGCCTGGAAATTTCTCAGTTTTATTTGCCTTTTGATGCTTAAAAATTTTGTCTTTCATAGAGATAATTCAGCCGATTGTCATGAGAAGGGAATATTTTGATTTTCCTATTTCTGTATAGCCAAAATTATAAGTATAGAAATTCCTATCTAGACTGTACTTCCCTTCCTCTCTAGAAAATGCTCATGAATTGTGAATAAAAAACTGTCAAGTAGTATATTCTTCCACACTGTATCTTTCCTTGTAGCAGGAATACCAGAGTATAATTGTTTTATATGTGATTTGTGACCTCTTTGGGGAGGAGACTAGAATATGTCATTGCAATTGCTCTTTCTGTACCCATAATTTACTAATTTATTCAGTCAATATTCATTAAGCATTTTACTACATAACTGGATTTTTTCTAGGTACTGAGGACACAGGGAAAACAAGGCAAATGCAGTTGCTATCCTCATGATGCTTGTGAACTAAGATAAAATAGTCCTTCCAGAATGTTTCCAGACTAATTCAGTAAAAGTACATAGCTTAAAAATGGACAATAATGGCCACTCTAGTCAGAGTATTTAAAGCTGAGCAATGGAAATCAAATCTTCCTGACTTAAGGAAAACTAGAATTATTGAAATGAAATTCATTAGCTCACAGAATCGCTGGAAAGGCTGGAGAACCAGACTCAGATGGGCAGAAACAAGAAAGGAGGCAAGGCAGCAGGGAGGACAACATTTCCTGTCACAAATCCAGTCCAGAAAGGACCTGCTGCCCCCACTGCTATACCCTGGATATCAGCACTTGCAGTATTCCTGCCAGAGACAGGATTCTGGAAGCTTCCACAGCTCTGCAGCTCCTGCTGCCCCACAGACTGAGCTATTAGAGCTGCCACTTTCTGCCACCAGGACACATTCCCCTATCCTGCCCCTTTGGGACTCTAAATCCTGACTCAATCTGTGTAGGAGTGTCTGATTGGCTGAGCCTAGGTAACATAGCTGCTCTAGCCACATAGGAGGCTGGGAAAGGAAGGATCTGGCATGTTCTGAAAGGTTCTGTTAGTGAAACCCTGGTTTAATTGTGTCCCAGTTAAACCCGTAACATAAGGAATTTCCCAAACATAGTGAAGTAGTGAAGTTACTGGACAGTCAAAAAAAATGACAAATGCCATCCATTTTGAAAGTAGACTCTTTACCACACACTCTGCTTAGTACTCCAGATGCAATGTTTTGGAAGTCAGGACGTCTTCCAAACAATTCATCAACAGAATTCACTTATGAGCCTATCATCTTTATAACAAATGTATTCTCCTTTTACAGACGGGGATACAGAGGCATAGAGAGGTGTATGTTTCCCGTGGTCCCACAGGCAGTATATTCCACAGCTGAGTTTTTAAAGCAGATACTTCTGACCACAGAGTCCATGCCTAACCACTCTACAACACCGTCTCCTACTCTCCTCCCTCCTTTCCTTTGTCAGGTTTAGGTATAGGGTCCTTTCCTGCATACTAGTGAGACATTCGGGTCAACATTGAAACAAAATGTTCACTCTATATGATATTTAAAATCACTATTAACAGCCAGTCTTCTTCCAAACAATTCATCAACATAAGTCACTAATGTGCTTATCAGTGATTAATGAAGACTGCTTGCTATATATTACTGGCAACATAAATACTGAGTCTATTACTCATTAACAATCTTTTAAGATGCCATCTTCTTGGCTTGCTTAATGCCAGTCTGAAATGAGTTTCCAGAAATGACATTTTAATCCATGATATATTTTCTTCCCTCTCAGCCAGGAAGATGCATTATGAAAAGAAAGTGTAGCTTTGGATAAAGTACATATATGCAAAAGCACAAATGCAATATATTAAGGTATATTCCAGTTCTTTTTGTACTTAATCCTTTTTCAAGACAGTCATATAAACACTTAAGACAAGGACTGTTCACCATCTAGGTTAAAATTACTAATAAATCACATCAAATCCTAAGAACTATAATAGTGAAGTTGTGTTTGTCAGGCTGGGATCTTGTACAACCAAAATGGAAAAATAAAGGCAGCTTGGAAACCTATTTAAAAAAAGTATGGTGGCACAGAAACAAAGGTAGCAGCGGGGAGGGAGGTCCCTGAGGGAACAGGACATGCAGAGGCATTCAAAGGCTGAAGGTGCAACCTGTGTCCTAATGTGAAAGGCATTTACAGTTGCTTTTCAGTTATGTGGCTCTGTAAGACAAAGGACCGCATGCCAGGTAACTCAGATGGATCCAGGGGAGATATAAAGAGGAAAAGGAAGCAAAGAGGAAGAAGGTGAAATGCTAAAAGAAATAGTTTTGAAAAAGGAACAACCACCCAAACAACGTTCTCATTCACATATCCATGTACTAAAACATTTTAGCATCACTCTCCTCAGCAAAGTTACCAATTAAAATTAAATTCATTATATACATTTTAATATGACTATACAAATAGGAAAAAAGTTTCTGTTGCCGCAAGAACTTCACTAGATATTTCTCACTGTAGGGAGTGTTATTTCTCTCTAATTGGCAAGAGATTTGCACGATATTTGCACATTTGGTAATCTAGTAGAAAACTAAGAAATATATTATGTTCATAGATATCAGTAGAATAGCATAGCAGAATGTCACAGCTAAATCAAGACTAGGATTGAGAGCTTAGCTATTGGTAAAACTGGAATGTTTATAACCTCTCTGACAATCAGTTTGCATGAATAAATGTGCACTGATTTGCATTTTCTAGGAAAAGAATAAGGATTTTTTTTCCCTTTGTTGATCTCCCTGGAAAAGCTCCTGATAGAGAAGAAAGGGATGAGGCCAGCGGAGGGGTGGAATGCTTTTCTCTTCTGCCTTGGCTATTGGACTGGTTTGCACATATTGCACATTGACGATATTTGCACATTTAATTTCCCTGAGAAGGTGATTTGGCTTTTTTTTTTTCTTCTGGTCTGGGCTTTTATATTGCTTCAGGTTTTTTTCCAGAGTATAGAACTGCCAAGTGAAGTCACTGCCACATAACCTTGGAAGAAAAGGATGTCTTTGAGAACAGGATTCACGATGTAACTATTTTTGCCCAAAGAAAACCTCTTGAATGTAAATTGTGCAAGAACTTTTCTGGGCTCTGCTTCAAACTAAATTGGCCTAGATTTTCATGTGGATGCACTGACAAGTGTTTAAGGCTACATGATAAATCAGAAGCTGGTATCACTACAGTAGCTATTCAGCACAATGAAGACAGTCCCTCCGAACGCACCTCAGAGAGGACATTTTTTTCCAAACACATGATGTTTGCTGTTAAAAGAGGTCACTTTATTGAAACTCCAAGTCAGTAACCTGAAGACTGGCCCATTAACTTCGGCACTAACTTCCCAACATCCCGACCCATATGGTACTATAAAGCATGACCATACTGCAACCAGACGTAAAGTTTCTTCCTGTCTGGGTTTGTCTACCCTTGTTCTTTGCTCTTATAGCACAGCAAACCTTACAGTTTTTTCTTATTACATTTTATTTATGTAACTAAACATCCTTAGGCTCCTCTAAACAGTGGATATAAATGAAGTCATTTTAATACTCATGAAATAAATGTCCTGTTCCTGCCCACAGCTGCCGGTACATGCAAATCCACTTCCCCCTCCACTGTTCTTCCTCCCATCTGCCAGTATGTATCCTTTGAGTTCCCAAGTATCTCATATGTGCTGTGAACAACTTGATCTCCCTAGTCCCTGTGTGATGTGAGTTTCTTTTCTTTTTCACGTCCCTCTTGCCCTCTTCCTGTTAAACCACTTAAGAACTTTGCTGCCGATGTTAATGGTGCCCACTGTACCCAGCAACATCCAGGCCAAGGGCATTTATTTCTGCAGCTCCCAAGCCAACAGTCCAAATGTCCCAGGACTGTGTTTGCTCAGTAGGTATTTACTGAGTGCCCACTGTGGCACACTCCCCATCACTGCTCTATACTTTGCTACTGGGCCCTTACCTGGCACTACTTGGGATGAGTATTTTGGAAGGGCTTTATGAACCAGCTTTTAAAATTTTGACTTAGAACTCCCTGAGCAGAGACTCCAAACCAGTCCCATAGCCAAGGCAGAAGAGAAAAGCATTCCACCCCTCCGCTGGCCTCATCCCTTTCTTCTCTATCAGGAGCTTTTCCAGGGAGATCAACAAAGGGAAAAAAATCCTTATTCTTTTCCTAGAAAATGCAAATCAGTGCACATTTATTCATGCAAACTGATTGTCAGAGAGGTTATAAACGTTCCAGTTTTACCAATAGCTAAGCTCTCAATCCTAGTCTTGATTTAGCTATGACATTCTGCTATGCTATTCTACTGATATCTATGAACATAACAATATATTTCTTAGTTTTCTACTAGATTACCAATAACTTAAGAATGTTTCAACTTTATATTGTCTCCTTCTCCACACAATACTTAAAAATAGTGTCTTATATATCATTTTTAATTGATTTGATGATGACTTTTCATGTGTAATCCTAGAAATCATAAGGGATATGACCCAATGTCTTTATAGAGTCAAGATCAAAAGAAACACCAGTTTGCCTGCATAACTTGAGAGAAAAACTTACATTTTTACCATTGGCAAAATATTGGCATTTTATATCATGCATTCACTATCCAGAAACTTCCTAGATGTCTTGGTGTCATTCTTTTCAAAGCCTCATATGTATAGCAATTTAAAAAACCAAAGAAGCAAACAAAAACACCCTCTTGTTCTCTTTTTATGCCACCTAGCCCTTGCTTACCACACTCCCACCTTGTGAGACCTTACTCTCTGCCCTGTGTTCCTTCAGTTTCTCACTCTGAAAAGCCACTTGTGAAATACAGTTTCATCTCTCATTTTCATCACTTTTAAAATGAGAATCATCACCAGGGAAGAAAAGAAAATCCAGACGCTGACCTGGAAATGTCTATGATAATGATCCAGTAATAAGTTTTCCTCATTAAACACACAGCTTGTTTTTATTTTGTATGTTCATCTTTTTAATGTTTTGTTTATTATTTTTAAAACTTAAAAGCAAAGTCGGAGCTGGAAAAAATTATCTTTAGATAATGTCAGGAATTTTCTCTAAAGGAGAAAAGTTCTGACACAAAGCATGAGTGTGGCTATAAAACATATTTTTCTGCAGTATTTCAACAATCTATTTTTGTGATATTTTTACCCTTTTAAGATCTTATAAGTTCAATGAGCATAGAATTGTCAGAGGGAACCTGAGAACAAATTTTAAATGCATTCAATTAGTGTTTAGGAAACAAAATGAAATAAAGGGCAAGTCATCTGAATACTGTTCTGCATACTCCTCTATACTAGCTGCTTGTTTTGGTCATCTTTGCTGTGTTAACAAACCACTGCAAATTTTAGTGGCTTAAAAACAACCATTTATCTTTTATGACTCTGTTGGTTGACTGGGATCAGCTGGGTAATTCTTCGGCTCCATGTAATTCTGTTTGGGGCTACAATCATCAAGTGATTCAACTGATCTACAGTGTCTACAATGGCTCAGACACATGTCTAGGCTTTTGACAGGAAAGCTTAGAAGAATGATGCCTTCTGTCTACCTTCTTCTTGTCTGTCTCAGCTGGGATGCTCAGATAGTTCGGCCTTTTTTTTTTGGCTTTCTGTTCCTACATAGCCACAGGGTCTCTCCTACTCTCCATGTGGCTTTTCCACTAGAACTTGAACTTGCATGGTGGTTTAGGGGCCCCTAAAATGCAAAGACTTGATCACAGACAATCCATATACTCCTAGTTAAAATAATACACAGGGCCAACCCAGATTTAACGTGGGAGGGAGTAAACACTAGAAAATGTGATTCACTGGAAGCCATCTTTGAAGATGACATAGCACATTATCCCACCCCCACCACACAGTTACCAAAATTAATATGCTCTTTAATAGTATTTTCTTCTGTCGAGATAATTGATTTTATCTGATCTGTTTTTCAGCTGAAAATGTCCTCATAGTATCCAACAGTCTTGTTTTAGAGTGGTTATTGACTTCTTTTCCTGAAATAATTAAAACTGTGTGTATTTTCCTTTAGAAGTACTGATACGATTTTAGGTGATTTAGATAATTAGAGTCTAACACTCACTAAGAGTACTATCTAATAAAATAAAACTAAACATTCTTAAACCTTAAGACATCAAGCAGAGTTTCCCAAAATATGTTCCATAACATAAGTGCTGGAGGTTGTAAATGCTAGTATGTGAACATGGAGTTTGGAGGAAACTCTGGGTTAAATAAAGTTAAGGAGATTTTTTTCTAAGGTAAAATGTGTTAGACCTTTATTATGCAAGGTGAGATGCAATGGTTTTTTGCTTTTTTTAAATTTTTATTTTTTTGGTAGAGGCAGAGTTTTGTCATGTTGTCCAGGCTGGTCTCAAACTCCTGGGCTCAAGCAATCTACCCACCTAAGTCTCCCAAAGTGCTGGAATTACAGGCGTGGACCATCATGCCTGGCCTAGTTTGTTTTCTTATTTGAACATAAAATTTTTTGTCTCAAAACATCCCCAGAAACTACAGTTCCACTAAACACTCTATGAGAAAATTATTCTCTAAAATATAACATGCTAGGAAGATAACATTACCACCCAGTAGCTTCATGCTCCATGCTTTTGAAAAAATTTTATAGTTGTAAAAGATATTCATAAAGTATGAGTGTTTCAATAATTATAATAGCAGATAATATTTATTCAACATTTACTATGTTCAATAAATGTTGTACCAGGTACTTTGTCTCCATTTTGTAACACATTGAGATCTTTACATATTCCATTTAATCCTTTTGATAAATGTACAAAGTGGATACTATTGTGGTCTCCATTTTACAGATGAGAAAACTGAGTCATAAGACACACAGTTAAGAGGTAGAGTTATGACTCGAACCTCAGTTTGTAAGACTCCATAGTCTGTGTCTGTGAGCTTTACTACCTCTCTACATTGCATTCTCTTCTGCATATCAAATTAAAATGTCAGATTCTAACATTCATGCTTCAGAATGGATTGATGCTGTAACTTCACAATGGAGTTTTATCCTACTTAAAATAATACAAAGGGCCAACCAAGTATTTACCAAGTATCTACAATGTGCCAGTCCTTATGCTTTTATATATATTTATTAGGTGTTTTAATCCTTACAATAGCCATAGAAGTACTGAACATTTTGTAAGAAAAAGTAAAAATAAACTCTTTTGCTTTGATATTGAGCATTTTGCAAACATAGGATAAGCATCCCGTAAACCACTTCAGATGATTATTTTAGGAACTCACTGAGTTCTGAAGCACAAACTACCATCCCTCATATTTTCCTAAAGAATTGCTTCACTGAAGCATCAAGAACATTGAAACTGATTTCATCTTAAATACACCTTTTCTGCAGCCCATTAAATATCTAGTTGGACTTCTAGTGAAAATTATGCAGAATAGTCTGTTTGGAACCCATACTTATTAAATTCTATATCCAGGGTGATAATGTATATCTTTCTTATTATATATAAGTATAAAATAAATAAGTGGAAATTAATGGTGCCAATTGAATCTATACTTCTTTGCACAACATCACTTCAACAGAACAAAGTAAACCCATCCCAACTACTCAGTCATTTGTTGTAAATGCCAAGAGAAAACCAAAGATCACTAAGCAGAATTTACCAGCATGTGTAAGAGAAAATTCAAGATAAGAAAACAGCAAAAACTGATCCCAGAGGTAATGGAGATAATTCAAGGGGAAGAGAAGCTAAGAGACAACATCAAAAATTAAAAAAAAAAAATCTACTTAAAATTTTCAGAGAGATATCAACTGATATTGCATCCACCACAAAATATACCTGTGTACATTTGCTATCGCAAAAATAAACCAATAACAAAAAAGAGCTATTTGAGATTAAGAACCTGAAAATTCAAAACCATCAA
Organism: Plecturocebus donacophilus; assembly: GCA_004027715.1. Lineage (NCBI taxonomy): Eukaryota > Metazoa > Chordata > Mammalia > Primates > Pitheciidae > Plecturocebus > Plecturocebus donacophilus. The sequence goes on along the minus strand of PVKP010021081.1, from coordinate 22,065 downwards.
AAGAATGCTAGAAGTGGGCTTCAGGGTGGCTGACTAGAGGTACCCAGCACTTGCCTCTTCCACAAAGAAGAACCAAAACAGGGAGTAGATAACTATGTATCTAAAAGAGAACATTGGAACCCAGCAGGGAAGAGACAGAGAATCTCTAAGACTGAGACACAAAAGGAAAGGCAAAGCAGCTGGCCTGGCCAGGACTGGTTCAGAGCGAGAGGGAACTTCTCCTTGTAGGAAAAAATTAAGTGAGTGATCCCTAAAGGTCCACATTCCCACCGAGGATGCCTACAATCCTGGCCATAGGATGCTCCTCCGCCCTCACAGATCCTGAGACCGCTATAGAAAGATGCCCTGAGTGGATGCAACAGCAGGTTCCAGAGACACCCCAAGACCCAATCGGCTGCAGCACAGTGCTCATTTGAGAGTTCAGCCCCCCCCCAGACTGTATCCTGCTCTGGAGTCCAACAGCCCTCGCATCTCCACATCCCTGAAGCCCTGCTGAGATTTTCCCATATCCACCCAGAGGGTTGCATTGTTGTGATACTCCCTGGACCCAGCAGTGCAGCCAGGTTCGCAGCACTCTAGCCACACAGTGTCTTACACCCTGGGAAATGGGTGGTACAATACAACAGGGAGGCTGAACCTGGGACAAAGGGAGCCAAAGCATGCTCTCCCTAGAGCCTGAGGGCTGCCTATCCAGCATTGCTGCCACTTCTCCAGTGGGAGGGCCGGCACACACCAGCATGTGCCTTTAAGGAACGTGGGGGCCAGTCTGCCTGTGTGCCACCCCAGGACCCAAGGACAGGTCCACTCTACCCACTGCTGCTGGTGCCCACATGTACCATCCTCAGACCTGAAAACAGGCCTGTCATGCCTGCCACTGGCACCCAAGAATGCAATCCAGGGTCATAGGGTCTATCCCACCCACTGCAGTCAACGCTCTTTCACACCATTGTGGGGCCTGAGGACAGGCCTACCGCACACCAGCACCAACACCTGATAGCTCAGTCCAAGGGCCTGGAGATTGATCTTCCCTGTCTACCTCTGCCAGTGTACACATACAGCATTGCGGGGTCTGAGGACAGATCTGCTCTGTTTGCCATGGCTAGTGCCTGTGGACATTGTCCAGGGGCCTAGGGTTTAACCCATTCCACCCACCACAACCAGGGCCCCCCCCCACACACTGCAGGGATGTGAGAACATGTCTGTTCCATGCACCACTGCCACTGCCAGCACCTGCTTGCGTTGTCTGGATGTGTGGGGATTGACCCACCTTGCCTACAACCACTGGAAGCCAAAAATGCCTTTTGGGAGCCTAAAGATGGGTCCATTCCACCCACAACCACTGTCCACATGTGCTGTTTAGGGGTCTGAGGATAGGCCTGCCCTCCCCATCACCACAACTGAATTCACACAACCTTCAGGGGCCCAGCCTGCCATCACCATGACTAGTGCTTGCATATGCTGCTCAGAAGCCAGAGTTGACCTGCCACCTCTACTGCCACTGCTGATGCAATACACACCACTCAGGAACCGAAGGACCCATTCACCTGGCCTGCTGCTACCATCACTGGCAACTGAGCATGCCGCCTGGAGGCCTGAGGCCCAGACCCACCACCACTGGCACCTGAATACAGGCCGAGGGCCCAAGGATTTAGCATGCCCAGCCCACTGCCACCACCTCTGGTTCCCCAAAATGAGCACACCTGGCCTTCCCATCCTCAGCATAGCCTTGCCATAGCCTCCACTAATAACCACAACCTAAGCCACTGAGGAACTCAGGGATTCCTCTAACACTGATTACAGTTGAAGATATGTGGAGACTCCATTACGGTGGCCACCCAGATTCAAAGCCAAAGCACCCTACTCAACCAACACTATAGATAATATCTATTGTGAAAAAACTATCTACAAAATCCAATCTATCCAATTGGAAGAAGCAACTGTTAATACTAGATGTGCAGATATGAATGTAAGGACAAAAGAAACATAGAAAAGCAAGTAAATGACATCACAAAAGGAATGCAATTTTTCAGCAATAGATCCCAAAGAAAAGAAAACCTATTAAATTCTTGAGAAAGAATTCTAAGTGACAACATTTAAGAAACTCAGTGAGATACAAGAGAACATAGATAGGAAATACAAAGAAATCAGAAAAACAATTTGTGATCTGAATAAGAAATTCAACAAAGAGATAGATATGATTAAAATGAACCAAACAGAAGTCCTGGGACTGAGGAATTAAATGAATGAAACATAACATATAATCAAGAGTTTCAACAATAGACTAGATCAAGCAGAAGAAATAATTTCTAAATTTCTGTAGACAGGACTTTTGAAATAATTCAATCAGACAAAAAACTTAGAAGAAAGCTTACATGATATATGTGACATCATAAAGAGTCCAAATATTTGAATTTTGGGAGTTCTGGAAGGAGAAGAGATGAAGAAAGGCAGAAAAACCTATTTAATGAAATGATAGCTAAAAAATTCCCAAGTCTTGCAAGAAATGTAACATCCAGATATAGGAAGCTCAAAAGTCCCAAAAAAGATCCAACTCAAAAATATCTCCAAGCACATTTACAGTCAAACTGTCAAAAGGCAGAGACAAAAAGAATATTCTAATAACAGTAGAATTAAAGTGTCAAGTCACATATGATGGAATATCCATAAGGCTATTCAGCAGATTTCTCAGCAGAAATCATATAAGCCAGGAGAGAATGAGATGATATATTCAAAAGATACATAAAATAATTAGAAAACAATTAACAAAATGACAAGAGTAAGTCCTCAGCTATTACTAACAAGCTTGAATGTAAATGGTTTAAACTATCCAATTCAAACATATAGACTGGCTGAAATGAATAATTTAAAAACCCAGGACCCAACTGCCTATGGAAAATTCATTTTACCTGTAAACACACACACAGATTAAAAGTAAAGGGATGAAAAAAAAATTCCATGAAAATGGAAACCGAACGCGTGTAGAAGTAGTGATACTTGTAACAGACAAAATAGAATTCAAGTCAATAAAACCTAAAAAGAGACAAATAATGCCATTATACAATGATGAAGGGATCAATTCAGCAAGAGAATATATTAGTAACGTTCACCATACATATGCATCCAATGCCAGAGTACATAGACATGTAAATCAAATATTGTAAAAGCTAAAGACAGAGATCAATCTCAAAACAATAATAGTTGAGGTCTTTAACCCTCCACCTTCAGCATTAGATTGTCTAGACAGAAAATCAACAGAGAAATCTCAGGCTTAATCTGCGTTATAGACCAAATGGACCTAACAGACGTTTATAGAACATTTCATCCAACAGCTGCAGAATACACATTCTTCTCATCAGCACTTGGAACATTCTTCAGGTTAGACCATACATTTGGCCACAAAACAAGTCTCAAAAATTTTTAAAAATTGAAATTATATCAAGTATCTTTTCAGACCACAATGGAATAAAACTAGAAATCAACAACCAGAAGAACTTTAGAAACTGTTTAAATGTGTGAAAATCAAACAACATGCTCCTTCCTGAACAACCACTGTGTTAAGAACAAAAAATTCTACTACTAATCTCCATACATTTGAAAGAAAAAAATCAGTTTATATACTTAGTTTATCTTCCACTTTACCTTCCCTCAAAACTAAAGGTCTTTTAGCACAGGTGCCACCCTGAAGTTTCTTGTACACCAGCACCAGCCTGGAGACCACCCTACCTCATGCTGCTAGCCACCAAGACTGCCGTTCATACAGCAGAAAAGAGATGGACACATCACACCCGAGTCAAGAAAGTGCCACACAGTTAGAATCATGGGCTATTGTTCCAGGAACAGACCCTACCAAGTTAAAGCTAAGAAAAGCTTTGTCTGTCTGTCTTGTCTTTTTTTTTTTCTTCTCTTCCCTTTAACTACTCCTCATCTTGTTATTAATGTAATTAGATCTGGCTCACCTCAAGGTGTTGCTTTAATGTGTGTTTAGTTATGCCTTGTGGAGATCTGCATAACCAAGGACAGCTTGCTGCTTCTGGAAAAATGTCTCTGTCCCTTTTAAACTTCCTCAGATTAGAAAGACATAATGAGTTCCCCTAAGGATACTGGTAATCCAAGGAACAGTAGCTGTATTGATTGATAGGAATCACTCTTGTTCCTCTAAAACAGAAACTCTGTGTTCTACTTAGTGTAATGTCATATGGAACACTAAAGATTTAAGATAGATTGCTTCCACAGGTCTTTATCAGTCTTTAAAACTATATATCCACTTCACCAAAGGAATTACTCCTTCTGGCTGTCAGTGTAACCAATATAATCCTATACAGCTTACTATTGTTACTGCAACACCTGAAAATTCTTCCCCTTCATTAAGTTGTATTTATGGTATAGGAGTTGGCATTTCAGGAAAGGATCCTAAAGAAATTTTGAAATGCACTTTATTGCTCCTTCAACCTCTTTATCAATCACTCCCCCTAGACACAATGACAAAACCAAAGTTTCAATGGTAGAAGTAGAAGATCTAAGGCTAACTATAGCCATTGAAACAGGATATAAGGATGCAAATGCCTGGGTGGAATATATTAAATATTCCATTCACACCTTAAACAAATGCTACTGTTGTGCTTGTGTGCACGGTAGGCCAGAGGCCCAGGTTTTCCCCTTTCCACTCGTATGATTCCCAAATCAAGCGGACATGGAATGCACAGTAGCTCTTTCTCAGGATTCCAATGCTTGGAATAATAAATTGTGCCAAGTTCTTTTGCTCCTATTTCCTGAGGTTCAACACGCTGCAGGTCAGCCCCTGGAGGCCATACAGCCTCCATCTCCCAAGGCAAAGTTCACCTCGAGTCTCTCATGACAGTGGGAGAACATAGTGTTCCTTGGAAACTTAACGGGATGCAGTGAAGTCAGGCACTTCCGAGAGCTGGCTCATTAGTCTGCCCTTACTCATCCCTGAGCAGATGTATGGTGGTATGGTGCAGAACATTTACTGGACCCTCTGCCAAATAATTGGAGTAGCACTTGCGCTCAAGCCCAGCTGGCTATCCCTTTTACCCTGGATGTCATCAACCAGAGAAAGAGAAATTATGACGGCAAATAAGAAAAGCTCCTTACAGGTCTTTTGATTCTCATATCTATTTAGATATAATTGGAGTTCTTTGAGGAACACCAGATAAATTTAAAGCCCAAGATCAGATAGCTGGAAGATTTAAGTCAATGTTGTTCTAGTAGGTAACAATTTAAAAAAATTGTAGATTAGATAAACTGCATTTATTATAACCAACAGTGGTTTGTTAACTAAAGATGCTGTCAAAGGAATAGCTGAACAATTAGGATCCACTAGCCAAATGGCCTAAGAAAATAGAACAGCCCTAGATATGATATTAGATAATTATACTTCTCATTAGATGTTGTGTCATACCATGCATCCGAGGACTCATGCAGAGGCTAGTAGACACAACTCTTACTAAAATATCCCCAACCCCTCCTCCACCCTATTCAGATATATTACTTGTTTTAGAAGAATGAACAGAACAACTAAGCCAAGACATGTTTAGGAAGTTTGAAGAGAAAAAACTGTAAAATTCAAGATGGAGGATTGTTATAGTGAACCCCAAGTTTCTCTTCAAATAATCAGTATGTCAGCATGTTCAGCCCTCTTCTTTAATTCTCTATTTTAAAGTTTAACTTCCTTGTAATTCCAGTAAACAACCTTCACCAGTTCTAATTAGTAGTTCACATCTGTTTCCCCTCCCCACCGCCCCCCCCCACCCCATCCCCCGGCTCCATCCTGACTCATCTCGGTCACCTGATCACCCCTGGCTACCTGATCTACCTGCTCTGACACATCTGTAATTGCCCTTCCTGCCAAAACACCCACCCTGCCACTCCAGCTTGGACCCCTGCTCTTTTTGAAATAGCCATTCAGGATTAGTCTAGCTTGTTCAGTCTAACCCTAGCCAATAGGGGATGACACTGCACTAGGGATGACTCCTGTCAGGCATAAGCACCCCTTCCCTTCCTTGTTCAAGCATGCAATAGCCATCATTGCTCCATCCGTGAGCCTTGTACCCTTCTATAGAAGTAAACTGCCTTGCTGAGAGGACAAAAAATATTTTCTTGAAACAAATAAAAATGAAAACATACCAAAACTTGGATACAGCAAAACTAGTGCTAAGAGGAAAGTTCATAGGAATAAATGCCTACATCAAAACAAATTGGAAAGATTTCAAATAAACAACCTATTAGCTAACCTTGAGGAAATAAAAAGAGCCAAAAGAAACCAAATTCAAAATTACTAGAATGAAAAATATAAGATTAGAGCAGAACTAAATGAAATAGAGACTTAAAAAATACAAAGGCTTAACAAAATGAAAAGTTGGTTTTTTGAAAGGATAAGCAAAGCTGATAAACTGCTAGCTAGACTAACCAAGAATAAAAGAGAGAAGGCCCATATAAATAGAAACAACAAAGGAGATATTACTACTGACACCACAGCAATATAGTCATTAGAGACTATTATGAATATATTTTAACAAATTGGAACACCTAGTAGAAATGGATAAATGACTGGACACATACAATTTGCCCAGATTGAACAGGAGGAAACAGAAAACCTAAACAGACTCAAATGAGTAAAGAGATTGAATCAGTAATAAAACATAAAAACAACAGAAAAGCCTAGTACTGGATGTTTTTCCTGCTAAATTCTGTCAGACATATAAAGAAGAATTAACATCAATTCTTCACAAAATCTTTTGAAAATTGAAGAGGACAAAATTCTTCCTAATTCTTGATATGAGGCCAGCATAACCCTGATACCAAAACCAGACAAGAACACACCAACAGGGAACACTACAGAGTAAGATTCCTGATGAACATAGATGCAAAATCCAGAACAAAATCCTAGCAGATCAAATCCAACAACACATCAAAAAGGTAATACAACATCCAGTGAGATTTATCCCAGTGATGCAAAAATTGTTCCACATCACAAATCAATAAATTTGATACATCATATCAACAGAATGAAGAACAAAATCCAGATGATTATCTCAACAGATGCGAAAAGCAATTGATACGATTTAACATCCTTCAGTGATAAAAACTTTCAACAAATTTTTGCATATTGATTTTGTATCCTGAGACTTTGTTGAAGTTGTTTATCAGCTTAAGGAGATTTGGGGCTGAGACAATGGAGTCTTCTAAATATACAATCTTGTCGTCTGCAAATAGAGACAATTTGACTTCCTCTTTTCCTAATTGGAGCCGATATCCTTTATTTCTTTTTCTTGCCTGATTGCCCTAGCCAGAACTTCCAATACTGTGTTGAATAGGAGTGGTGAGAGAGGGCATCCTTGTCTAGTGCCAGTTTTCAAAGGGAATGCTTCCAGTTTTTGCCCACTCAGTATGATATTGGCTGTGGGTGTGTCATAAATTGCTCATATTACTTTGAGATACCTTCCACTGATATCTAGTTTATTGAGAGTTTTTAGCATAAAGCACTCTTGAATTTTGTCAAAGGCCTTCTCTGCATCTATTGAGATAATGTGGTTTATGTCTTTGGTTCTGTTTATGTGTTGGATTACATTTATAGATTTGTGTATGTTAAACCAGCCTTGCATCCCAGGGTTTAGGTTTTTGACTTGATTGTGATGGATAAGCTTTTGATGTGCTGTTGGATTTGGTTTTACAGTATTTTCTTGATGATTTTCATATCAATGTTCATCAGGAATATTGGCCTGAAATTTTCTTTTTTAGTTGTGTTTCTGCCAGGTTTTGCTATCAGGATGATGTGGATCTCCTAAAATGAGTTAGGAGGGGATTCCCTCTTTTTGTATTGTTTGGAATAGTTTCAGAAGGAATGGTACCAGCTCCTCTTTGTACCTCTGGTAGAACTTGGCTGTGAACCTGTCTGGTCCTGGACTTTTTTTAGTTGGTAGGTTATTAATTGCTGCCTGAATTTCAGACCTTGTTATTTTTCTAGTCAGGGATTCAACTTCTTCCGGTTTAGTCTTGGGAGGGTGTAAGTGTCCAGGAATTTATGAATTTCTTTCAGACGTACTGGTTTATTTGCAAAGAGATGTCTGTAGTATTCTCTGATGGTGGTTTGTATTTCTGTGGGATTGGTGGTGATAGCCCCTTTATCATTTTTTATTGCATCTATTTAATTCTTCTCTCCTTTCTTCTTTATTAGTCTGGCTAGCAGTCTATTTTGTTGATCTTTTCAAAAACCCAGCTCCTGGATTCGTTGATTTTTGAAGGGTTTTTTGTGTCTCTATCTCCTTCAGTTCTGCTCTGATCTTAGTTATTTCCTGTCTTCTGCTAGCTTTTGATCTTGTTTGATCTTGCTCCTCTAGTTCTTTTAATCTGAGTTAGTGTGTCGATATTAGTTCTTCCTTCATTTCTATTGTGGGCATTTAATGCTATAAATTTCTCTCTAGACACTGCTTTAAATGTGTCCCAGAGATTCTGGTACATTGTGTCTTTGTCCTTATTTGATTCAAAGAACATCTTAATTTCTGCCTTCATTTGATTATCCAGTAGTCATTCAGGAGAATTTTGTTCAGTTTCCATGTAGTTGTGTGGTTTTGAGTGAGTTTCTTAATACTGAGTTCTAATTTGATTGCACTGTGGTCTGAGAGACTATTTGTTATAATTTCTGTTCTTTTGCATTGCTAAGGAGCGTTTTACTTCCAATTATGTCATCAATTTTAGAGTAAGTGTAATGTAGTGCTGAGAAGAATGTATATTCTGTGGATTTGGGGTGAAGAGTTCTGTAAATGTCAACAAATTAGGCATAAAGGAAACATACCTCAATATAATAAAAGGCCCAATATATGAGAAACCCACAGCTAACATTATACTGAATGGGTAAAGCTGAAAACCTTTCCTATAAGAACTGGAACAAAACACATGTCTGCTTTCACTGCTCTTATTCAACACAGTACTAGAAGTCCCAGCCAGAGCAATTAGGCAAGAGAATGAAGTAAAGAGGATTCAGGTTGGAAAGAGGAAGTCCAATTGCCACTCTTTGCAGATGGCATGATCTTATGTATCAAACAACCTAAAGACTCCACCAAAAATATTCTTAGAACCGATAGATAAATTCAGTAAAGTTGCAGGACACAAAATCAACACACAGAAGTCAGTAGCGTTTCTCATTTGTATGCACCAATAATGAACTAGCTGAAAAAGAAATCAAGAAGGCAATCCAACTTAAAATAGCTACAGATAAAAATACTTGGGAATAAATTTAATCAGGAATGTGAAAGACCTCTGCGATGAAAACCACAAAACGCTGATGACAGAAATTGAAGGGGACACAAACAAATTGAAAGATATCTGATGTTCATATATTGGAAGAACTAATACTGTTAAAATGACCATACTGCCCAAAACCTTCTGCAAATTTAATGCAATCCCTATCAAAATACCAATGACACTTTTCTCAGAAATGGAGAGAAAAATATTTCTAAAATGTGTTCTGAACCACAAAAGACCCTGAATAGCTATACTGAGCAGAAAGAGCAAAGCTGGTAATCACATTACTTGATTTCAAAATGTGCTACAAAGCTCTAGTATCCAAAGCAGCAGAGTATTGGTGTAAAAACAGAGACATAGACCAATGAAACAGAATAGACAACACAGAAGTAAATGCGTATATTTAGAGCCACTGACCTTTGACAAAAGTGCTAAGAACAAACATTGGGAACAGGACACTCCCTTCAATAAATGGTGCTGAAAAAACTGAATTATTTCTATGCAGAAGAATGAAAGTAGACCATTATCTCTCAATATAAACAAAAACCAACTGAAAACGGTTTAAAGATTTATAAGACCCAAAATTATAAAACTACTAGAAGAAAACATAAGGGAAATGCTTTAGGACATTGTTAAGGGCAAAGATTTTATGGCTAAGAACACAAAAGCATAAGCAACAAAAGCAAAAATAGAAAAATTAGACTATCTTAAACTTGAAAAGTTTCTGCACAGCAAAGGAAAATAATCAATAGATTGAAGAGACAACTTGTTAAGTAGAAAATATTTGCAAACTATGCATCCAACAAGGGATTAGTATCTAGAATATACAAGGAACTCAACTCAATAGCAAACAGCCCAATAATCCAATTTCAAGTAAGCAAAGGATTTAAACAGACATTTTTCAAAAGATGACATAGAAATGGTCAACAGATATATGAACAAATGCTCAAAATCACTAATCATCAGAAAAATGCAGTTCAAAACCACAGTGTAATATCACTTGACCCCAGTTTGAATGGCTATTATCAAAAAGAAAAAAATAACAAATGCTAGTGAGAATATGGAGAAAAGTGAACTCTTATACTGTTGATGGGAATATAAATTAGTACAGCCATTATAAAAAGCAATATGGAGATTTCTGAAAAACTTAAAGATAGAATGCCATACAATCCAACAATCCCATTACTCAGTATTTATTCAAGGAAAGGGCATCAGCATAACAAAGAGATATATGTATCTCCATGTTTATTGCAGTGCTATTCATAGTAGCAAAGATAGGGAATCAATCTAAGTGTTCATCAGTGAATGAATGGATACAGAAAACATGGTATATATACCCAGTTGAATACTATTCAGCCATAAAAAGAATGAAGTCTTGTTATTTGTAGCAACATGGATGGAACTGGAGGTTATAATGTTAAGTGAAATAAGCAAAGCACAGAAAGACAGATACTATATGTTCTCTCTCATGTGGGAGGTTAAAAAGTTGATCTCATGGAGGTAGAGATTAGAATTTCTGGTTACCAGAGGCTGAGAAGGGTGGCAGTGAGGAAGATGAGGAGAGGCTGGTTAATACAGTTAGAAGGAATAAATTCTAGTGTTCAATAGCAAAATAGGGTGGCTTATTAGCAATAATTATGTATTTCAAAATAGCTGAAAGAGAACATTTGAAATATTCCCAACACAAAAAAATTATAAATGTTTGAGGTGATGGATATCCTAAATACATTGATTTTATCACTACACATTGCAAACATTATCAAGATTTCACATGGATTTCAACAAATATGAATATTTATATATCAATAATAAAAAATGCTAAAAGTTAAAATCAGAATTTCCCAGGATATAAAGCATAATGACAACAAGATGGAAAATTAAGAGAGGAAAAATCCCAAAATCCTTAGAGGGCTAATTCATAAGGATTTCACGTGCAACTCACGGGTTCTAAAAAGAAAGAAGTCAGAATGGATGGCATATGTGTTACCAAGGATTCGATGAGAAAACATGTCCTATGGCTGAAAAAAGATTTAAGGATTCTGATTGAAATGGTCTCTGAACACCAAACAGGGAGAAAGAAGTTCACACTGCTCATATCATTAGGGAATTTTAGAATAGAAGGAAGAAAAGATCGTAAAATAAAAACCCAGTGAGAATAACTATGTTAACAACAAAGTAATGAGAACAAGATTGGAATCGGACATCTCATCAGTGACACTAGATGCCGAAAGACCATTTAGTGATATCTTCTTCCAAATGCCATCCATTCACCTTCTTTGTAATGAGTGGGGATGCTGATTGTATACCCTCTGTTTTCTAAGCCACACCAGCCCAGACACAAAAATAAGCCTACAATGGCAGTGACAAAATAACTGTTTTACTTACTTGGCCCTCTTCAGCAGAACTCCAGCTAGCTTTTGAATTCTTCCTAAATATTTAATTGATGCAACCTGCGACTTTGTCAACTTGGCTCCAAAAGGTAGCCCTGCATTCCACCTCTGCTGCACATGCCCCTTGGTGAGTTCTGCTGTTACTGCCAACGCCAATGTCTGCCACAGAGTCTGTCTGATAATTGTCTGAGCTGGGTAGGATGTCATAGCACTTAACTGCACAGGCCCTGGCAACAGATTGCCTGGACTCAAATCCCAATCCCACCACATACTAGAAGCATAATCTTGATCTAGCTAGGCCTTCATTTTCACTTCAGTAAATTGAGGATAATAATAGTATTTATCCCACAGTGTGATTGTGATGATGACATGAGATAATCCCATTTGAAAAGTTAGCACAGTGCCTAGCACAAAGTTTGCATTCAATAAAGTTTCAGTATATCATGCAAGCAGACACAAAACAAAATCTCGTGTGTCATGCCACTGATACCTGCCAGGTTACACACTCACAATGCTGCTCCCTGCTCATGGCAGCATCTTCCATCAGCACCGAAGCTGCAGTTGCCTTGGGTAACATTTCACTCAAGTGAGCAGTCAGTGTAATTCTCTTGACTTACAAGTTCACTTAAGTTCTACTTTACCCATTCTGAGCGGTGATAGAAACTTGGTGGCTTTAGATCCCCATTCCTACTTCCTAAGTGGCATATATCTTTCCAAGGGCTTACACACCACCTCTGCATTTTCTGGTGGTGAGAGGAGGCGGTACTAAGTCCTTGTCTCCTAAACAATGATATAATTTGGCCCTCAGCCATCAATGAAGTCAGCGGATGCATCTCCCCTGACTCCCACCCTACAAACCTTTCAGACCTAGCTCTCTGACAGATACCTGCATGCCACTCTAAAGCCTTGGAGATCTGATGATGGTTCCTGCTCTTCCTCATCACTGGCCCTATGGCAAGTGTGGGAAAACTCATGCTACAGATAACCTGGCCATTTAGGCAAATCTCTGGACTCCTGCTTGTTTCTCTGTCCCTGAAGGGGGACAGAAACCCTCTATTCCCAGATTCCCTGGACTGATCTGGATTGTTTTGTCCACTCCTCTCTCCTCCTGGGGACTCTGGCTAACAGTTAAGGCAAAGCTGCTGCTCCTTTTTGATTAACACACACCAGCATCTGACTCCCTTGCTTCTTTCCAGTTCTTCTCCTTGCCCTACTCTAGGAGGAACATTACACTGCATTCAGAGGGAGGAGGCTTGCACTCATTTTGCCCAGAGCCCCTTGAGGGCCTACTGCTTTTGGCTCCTTAGCTGTGACATCCCTGAGGGCAGAAAATGGCAAGGACAATGCAGAGAAAGGCAAGGAAATGCAGGGATACAAGACAAAACAGGAAGGTCAAATTGTTATCTGCCATAATCTCGATACATCATAGAAGAGCACCACATAACATTTTTTGAGAACTTATTAGACGCTAGGCTTTCCTCTAAGCACTTTGTATGTATTAACTCATTTAATCACCATAACAGCCTGGGAGGCAGGTAGTATTTTACTCCCACTTTCCAGATGAAAAAATGGAGGCTAGGACAAGTTAAAGTAACGTATGTGAGGTCAGCGAATATGTTCATAGGAAAGCTGGGAAGACAAACCCATGCAGACTGGTTCTAGGGTCTAGGTCTCCACCCACCTTCCATCTGCCTCCCCTGAAACTGCTGGGATTTCCTCTTATTGTGGCCCGCAGCATGAGTCTATGGATGTGAGTCAGGGGACACTTGGAGCAGCAGGCTTACTCAGAATCAGCTCCCACCTGCTGCCCCCACACACATTCCTTGTTCTTAAAGAAGATGCACCTCCTGCACCTTTCTTTTGCTTTAGGTGAGGTAATTAACCTTGCTTATTAAAAAAAGCAAAATATAGTCTAATGGAAAATGCAAGCCCAGCTTAAACCACCACTCCCACTCCTACTCCATTATAGCTGTGATACTTTAGTCAAGTTGTTTATTATCTCTGAGGCTCAGTGATTTTATCCATAATATGGGGAGAAGACATCGTAGGGTCATTCCATATGTGATGTGCTTAGCACAATGACTGACACATAGAAGGCACAACGTAGATATTTATGTGGTTTATTATTTCATCTAAGTATGTAATGAGCATGTAAATGCATTCTAACCTTCGCCGACTTAATGTTAGATTGCTCTGTGTGAAACCAGCTGCTTGAGGTCCTTTGTCTTAGGGGCAGTTTCATTGCCTGATTATGTGCATGTCACAAGCATTGTACTAAAAGAGTCACTCTTAGCAAGAGCTTTTTTCCTTAGCAATGACTGTTCTGTTTATATCTGTTGGGTTATGCCTGGAGTTAAGTCAATCAACTTTCCCCAAAAAAACTGAACACATAATCATAAATTCATGTGCTTAATAACAATGTTAATAGCTATCATTTATATAGTACTCACTATGAGCCAGCTACTTTACTAAGGTGAATTTTATCTTTGCAATCTTGTGAGAAAGAAACTCTTGTGCCTATTTTACAGAATAGGTTGTTGAGGTTTAAAAAGGTTAAATAACTTGTCTAAGGTAACAGAACTAGCTCTTGGCAGAGCTGGATTTTAAACAGAAGGGCATCCATCTGAATCCAAAGCCTGTGCTCTCCATCACGATTTAAAAACAAATAGTAACAACAGTAAGACATAGGAAAAAACTTAGTTTCTATGCTCCTTTTGCTTTCTAACAAATTGCACAGTAATCTAAGTCACATGTTCCATTAAGCCTTGCAACATAAAAGCAATGGAAATAAAACAGAACTAGTCTTAACAGACATGTTTTCAAGACCAAGGAAAAGGAAGTCCCATGAGAATTTTCTACTATCTAAGCATGCACAGGATCTTTCAGAAAGGATACTTAAAGCAAATTACTGGAATTTGGTGAGCTGGTTTTCTCCCATGAATATATTCACTGGGCCTCGCCAGCATAGTCATAAGGAATAGTCCTCAGTTGACATCTAAATTAAAATGTCAATTTTTCTAATTTATTAGAAATAATAAAAGAAATAAATAGTTGATTTCTCCATTGGTATTTGCCATAGTACTTAGTAGCATGCATTCATTTGACCAATGTCCTTGGGTCTTTAGTTAGCAAGCTTCCTGGGGGTCTTTGTAACTTAAAAAAATAAAGCAGATTCGACAGATAAGCTGCATTAATGTACCAAAATTTTTATGGCTTTAACAAAGAACAGAATCCAATACCCACACTCTTTTATAGACCTGATTAACAAGAAATTTTCTCCAAGCAGATGGAACATGAAAATTGCTGCCCCTTGGAATCAGTTTTCTAACTGAGTTTAATATTTCCATTTGGTTTTTCACTGTTATTATTATTATTGCCATTTTAACTTATGCATTCCCACCATAGCATATGCCTCTAGGTACAAGAGGAAGGAAAAATTCAATTTTAGTGTTTGTCTTATTTGCACTTTACTTGATGCAATTTGGTTTGCCACATGGAGTGAATAAAGCTGTCATGTTATTTTTTTTCCCCAAAAAGAACACAATAACTATAATGGACTATGCATTCATTACTGAGTAGATTCATTGTTTTTTTTTTCTCCCATTGAAGGGCATAAAAGAAGGGATAATTTCAAATTGAATTGAATTGTGTCTGGTGAATCATGATGCACATTTCTGACCAAGGCACAAAACAAGTCCCAGCTTTTCTGCCAGCATTTTTTTTTTTTTGAAGAATATTACTCAGAATGCAATAAAACCATGTTTGTTTGTTTAGCTTGTATGTACTAATTTTCTGCAGAAAAATGTAAATTAAAATATAACCTTTGACTTCCAGAATGTATGCTCTATGATGAAGTCTTGGCTTGCTTTCCTGGGGGACTTGAATGTTCTCTTCCTTTTTTCTTGTTTTACATTACCTCCTTCACATTTTCACCTACCATCTAGCCATTGCCAAATCTTTCCCTAAATGTTAAAGGTCTTAGCTGTGTTCATACTATGATTCAAACATGTCTGGCGCCATCTGGAGATTCATCATAGGGGACCCTTCAGAGCTCTGTTGGCATGAAGTACTCAAGATCTCTCTAGGAAGTAGCTCATAAGAGAGAAGAGTGTTGAGGGGAATACATTTGAAGGCAGTGGGATAGCGTTGCAGGAGAGGATCATTTGGGCAATCATATTATTCAGATCATTCCCCATTCAGTTTCCTTGGAGGAAAACTGGCACATTGGGAGTAATCCTAGCACATTGGGAGGTCAAGGCAGGAGGATCGCTTGAGGCCAGAACTTTGAGATCAGCCTGAGCAAGATAGTAAGACTTCATTTTCACACACAAAAAACTTTTTTAAAAATTTTAAGAGCTGTTTTTACAAAAATATATTTAGATATCAAAAGCACAAAGAAGGGCTTTTTTGTAACCTGGGTAACTCACAGCAATAATAATAACTAACATGCATTGAGCTCTCCTAATTAGTAAACATTTTGCCTACATCATCTAATCCAGTCATCACACCGACCCTATGATATGGTCATTATTTTCTCCAACTAAGGCTTAAAAGGGGTGTGTAACTTGCATGTGGACATGCAGCTCAAAAGTGGCAGATCCAGGATTCTATGCACATCTGTCTGAATTTAAAATCCACACTCTTGACTGCATTGCAATACTGTCTTTCACCAAAAAGAACTGGAGCACACTGTAGCACAGAAGAGAAATGATGAGCTGAGAAGTCATCATATGGGCCTACATCTGCAATGGGAGATGGGAGAACAGTGGGCATGAATGCACACTGGAAATGGATGCCCAATGCCTGCATGCAACAATAGAAGCCTCTTGTTGGCTTCTTGGCAACCTCTCAGCTGCTGAGCAACAGAAGAGGAAAGTGGCTCCTGGCAGATGGTAGCCAAGATAAGAATACAAGTGAAATAACTCCTGGGCTTCTCAGAACAATTAGGGAGAGACTCAAAGGCAACTGAAATTCTTGTAGAGGAAATGGGGCAAACTAAAATTCTGTTTTGTTACTGTTTACAACTCCAGGCTGGTTAGGCCTAGGGAAGCAGGTTATGCAAAGAACCCCACAAATCAGGATTTTGCTTATAATAAAACAAGGCAAATGGCTCCCTGCTTTCATCTTTTGATGCTCTTTAATTTTAGCTAGTAACATCTTAAAAAAAACTCTGAACTGCTCTATTTTCTTCCCTCCAAGCTTGCTTGCAACAGGACACGTTTCTGCCTCTTTTTAATTCCTAACCTCATTTATTATTCAAAAACTATTACTAAGCATAGGGCTTTTACCCAGTGAAAAAGTTCTAGATCATCTATCCTATTGGGCTTCATACTCCATATAAGAGACACTGAGCAAGGTACTGGGGATTCCAAGATGACTAATCCAAGGTTCCCTGCTCTGACTCACTTTCATTCTTATGGAGGGAGACAGAGCAGTGTGTCACTAACCACACACAAGACAAAATAAGACAGATCTCCACTGAGGCAAAGTAACAAAATGCACAGGTTGCTTTAGGCAACAAGTGATATTCTTGCATGGGGGCTTTGCCCATCTTCTGACTTATATTTTGGTAGGTGTTACTTCACACTATTCTTCCTGGCCTTCCCACTCTGCTCCTGCAGCGATGTCATACTCCCTGGGCTCTCTCTACAGTCACTTTCTTTTTCCCTTTCTAAGTAAATCTTGTCTCAGACACCCACTGAAATCTCTAAGATCCTTCTCAGAACCACCTTCAAATCAAGCTACTAACAGCATGTTCTTGTCAACTATTACTCTCTAGGTCCATCTGTCTTCCTGTCTGCTCAGAAGAGTCCAAAAGTATTTCTAGATCTTTAATAGTCTTTAAGCCACATGGGGAAAAAGCATTCAGACTCACTAATAAGACCACTGACTAAGGGCAGAGCACTAAGATCGAATTTTATGTACCCAATTACTGCCTTAGATGCCAACTGTACCACAGGGAGTTCTTAACAAGTTATGTAAAAGAGTCTTTAAAATGGTTTGGCCTTTCCTCTTTCCTTTATAACCCGGACTCTATCCTACTCCACCTGAATGAGCAGCTATAAAATGCAGAAGAGAGCAATAGCAACAAGGAAAAGGCTTCATGATAGCAGGGGCTGGTCTATATTGCTCACTGCTGTGTCTATACTACTTAACACATAGGGCTACTAAATATTTGCTGAAAGGAGAAAGACAGATTGAATGGCACACTGGACTTGTCTTGTACTAGATGAACTCTGAGGTACCTTCTCACTGAGATTTTATGACCCAGTAAGAGTGAGAACTTAAATTTGAAAAAAATTCACATTAAACTCATCAAATTGTATTGTCTCCTAACCCACGTTCTCCATATAACAGATTGCTAAACAGTGTTAAGGCCAATATTGAGATCAAATAAGGGAGAACAGAATCAAGGCAACGGAAAGAATTTCAAAACGCCATTTATTTTATCCCCAGTTGGCAACTAAACCATCCCATAAAAGGATGTAGGATGATCTAATGGAAAGAGTACAGGCTTTGGAGTCACACAGAGCTGGGCTTCAATTCCTATTCTGCCACTCACTAGTTGCATGACCTTGGACAAGTTAATATCTTTGAGTCTGTTTCCTCTTTTTATAAAATACAAGCCATAAGAAAATACCTTGGATTGTTTGTGTGCCTTGCACAGACTGACCATAGGAGGACCTCAGAAATGGGTCGGTTCCATCTCTCCTCAGAAACTATGCACATAGCAAAATACTTTTTAAAGTTGTGTCTCAGCTTCCCATATGTATCAGTAGCTTTCAGATTTCCTAAGCCTTATTATTCTGGAAATCTGCTGAAATGAAAGACCTTTTACTTTTTGTTTTTAATGTTTTACTTACTATTGGTTGGACAATCAGTTGAAAAATATCTTTGCTTCCAAATCCTCATTTGTACCATAACCCTTCACAGATTTCAAGATCATTATCAAGTCCCTTGTGTGCTTGTTGTAAAATCCAGCCCTTATTTTGCTTCATTTGTGAGAGGTCTTAATGAAAAGAATTCCTTTAAACACTTAGTGTATCAGTAGGTCTTAACCTGCTTGAAGACAGACCATTGTTTTCACTCTGGCGAAGCAGACCTGAAACATTAATAGGAATTCTAACTATGGAAGATACATATCAAAGCCAGAGGAAAACAAAGTATATATTATCTCCTTCTACTAAATGAAGGTTACACTCCTTCCAAAGACAAGTTTAAAATTGTTGTTATGCAGCCAGTCGGCTTGCAAGGTGACTGGAGACAGAGGAATCTTGGCCCTGAATGGAAAGTGTTTAAAAATGGACAACAGGTTCTGGGGTAAACTCCTTCAGACCAGAGACTGAGTCTTAATCCATGGTGATTCTCTGGGACCAGAGTGATGTCCTCTGGCACCCTGTATTGGCTAGAAATCTCTGTTGGGCAGAATTGAAACAGTTGTTACCTCTATAAAAATAATAAATGCAGGAGTACTTTTATGTAGAAAGCCAGAAAATATAAAAATTAAAACCTAATAATATGATTATTTTAAGTGATCCTACTGTTTCCTTAACAAGAATCTTAACTTTTTAAAGAATCTCACTATATATCTTTTTAACCATTAAAAAAATATTTGAAGGCTCATTAGTCCTGGGTCATAAACCACTGTCTCTTTCTTGGCTCTAATTAAAAATAATCAGAAAGTTTATAAAAAATCATTTGTGTGGAATAGATTCATTCTCATACATTTGGCCTTCAGTAGACAGGGCCATTCTACAGCATTTATCCTGAGCCGCCATTTTCTTTGATGGCTGACATTTATATGTATACATGTAGCAAGGCACCAATTTCATAAATACATGAAAGAAATCTACTTACAGCATGCAATAATCCAAATACTTCAAGTTCTTCTGCCTCGCAACTATGTAAGAATAATAAACTCCCTTATGGGATTGTGGTGCAGTGTGAGATAATGAATATAAGTCACTTAACACTTGCCTGACACATAGAAGATAGTAGGCACTAAATTAATGTAATTTGTGATTATGGAAGCAATAGTAATAATGGAAACAGATTTAGCTATCAGGCAGACCTGAATTCAAATCCCAGCTCAAGCCACTTTACAGCTGTTTAACTTTGAGCAAGTTTTAAAATCTAAATCTCAGCTTTTCCATTTTAAAACCTGGAAATTTTAGCACTTACCTCAAAGCACTTTTGAGAGGACTGAATGAGGTCACCCATTTTAAAAATTTAGTCAAATGAATGTTGTTTGATATGTACTCAAATGTCTATTATTAGTCATATCATTATTAATAACATTAGTTTTGCCTGTAGTTTCTCCTCCGTAGGAAAATGTTAAGTGAAATAGATCTCAAGAAAAAGTAGTCAATAAAACACTCCCTAACATCTGCCTTTGAATATTTCAGTAAAGGCAAAATTAATTAATTAATGGTAGTACGAATGATAATTCTTGTCCAATTATGTATTTCGTGACTCAGTTTGAGATTCAAATGAATCTCAAGTCTTGAACTGAAAGAAATTACTGATTTAGTATAGTAATTGTAAACAGAGATACGTGTGTATGTATTGGGAACCACTTGCAGCTTTCTCAAAATAATATCCCTCTGTTTCCTAAAACTGATACATCCTAGACAGGAAGTGTAAGTAGACATAAGAGTTTGATAAACATCCAGTTTTGGTCTATGATATGTTCTCCCTTCCATTCTGAGGATCATTCAGGTATTTATAAGATTAATAATGAAAATGTATTGATAAGGATTTAGGCTAAGTATAAAAGCCTTGAAAGGTAATAGACCAAAACCTATACATTAAAAGGATTTTGAAGGCTATTTATCTACCCTTCCATTTTATTATTTTTATTTTTATTTTTGTTTGTATTTTTTTTTTTCATTTTACTTTAAGTTCTGGGGTACATGTGCAGAATATGCAGGTTTGTTACATAGGTATACACAAGCCTTGGTAGTTTGCTGCATCCATCACCCTGTCATCTACGTTAGGTATTTCTCCTAATGTGACCAAATTGCAGACGATGGGCTCAGGTCACTCCCCAATAGGATGTGTTCTTCCGGCCCTTGGTCCCTCACTCACCCAAGAATGGGGGAGAGGACCCTGCCGTGCGCGGTGAGCTCATTTTAAGTAAATATCGGACCCCAAATAGTTTTGCAGAAAGTTATTTAGTTAGGCAGAAAGAGAGAAAAAGGAGAAAGAAAAGCAGCTCCCACGTTGTCGTGGAAGGGGATCCAGAAATGCAGTTTGCACTGATGTGGGAGAAGGAGACTTTTAACCTGGGAGATATTCCCACCCCATTCAAATTTTCTGTCCTGTGAAAGGAGTTCCTTTAAAATTCCAATGAAGTGTTTGATCTTTGATTTGTGGTTTGGCCCACAGTCCTCCCATAGCTTCGCGTTGGCTTTTCTAAACAAAGGGAGCTCACCTGGGCAGTCTATCTTCCCTCCTGTGTGAAAGTTAAAGAACTCTAAGCTCCCAGATGGAGACATGGGTGTAGGTGTGGCACTGGGAAGTTTTTACCTTTAAAACCACACCCCCTTGTGGACCCAGGAAGAGAATACATTCTCTCACTAATGTTGTCCCTCCCCTATTCCCCCACCCCCTGTTATCTCTTCCCTACCCCCCACTCCCCAATAGGCCCTGGTGTATGGTGTGTGTCCCTGTGTCCATGTGTTCTCATTGTTCAACACCCACTTATGAGTGAGAACATGAGTTATTTGGTTTTCTGTTCCTGTGTCAGTTTGCTGAGAATGATGGCTTCCAGCTTTAACCACGCCACTGCAAAGGACATGAACAAATCCCTTTTTTGGCTGTATAATATTCCATGGTGTGTATGTGCCACATTTTCTTTATCCAGTCTATCATCGATGGGCATTTGGGTTGGTTCCAAGTCTTTGCTATTGTGAACAGTGCCACAATAAACATACATGTGCATGTGTCTTCCTATTAGAATGATTTATAATCCTTTGGGTACATACCCAGTAATGGGATTGCTGGGTCAAATGGTATTTCTAGTTCTAGATCCTTAAGGAATCACCACACTGTCTTCCACAATGGTTGAACTAATTTACACTCCCACCAACAGTGTAAAAGCATTCCTGTTTCTTTATATCCTCTCCAGCATCTGTTGTCTCCTGACTTAATGATCACCATTCTAACTGATGTGAGATGGTATCTCAATGTGGTTTTGATTTGCATTTCTCTAATGACCAGTGATGAGCTTTTTTTCATATATTTGTTGGCTGCATAAATGTCTTCTTTTGAAAAGTGTCTGTTCATATCCTTTGCCCACTTTCTGATGGGGTTGATTTTTTCTTGTAAATTTGTTTAAGTTCTTTGTAGATTCTGGATATTAGCCCTTTGTCAGATGGGTAGATTGCAAAAATTTTTTTCCATTCTGTTGGTT
>PVKP010021080.1:0-39721 GCA_004027715.1 Plecturocebus donacophilus | reverse complement strand
GCGCACGGCCCGCGGCGGCGACGAGGACGACGACCAGTACGCTTGGCGCCCCTGTCCGCGGAGTCGCCACTCCCGCCTCTTCTACGGTCTCTGGCAACGCGGGCCCGCGGCTTCCTCCTTTCCTGCCCAGCTCACCGCCGGCCTCGGGGTTGCAGCAGCGAGAAGCACCGAGGAGCGCCAGGAGGACCTGGCCGGCCGTGAGGACTCACGCGCTCGCCACCCCGTTCGGCCCGGGCTTCATGTGAAAGAGGGACGGGCCTGGCTCCCCGGCCTGTGCCGGACTCCTCGCGCGCCCCTCCGGCCCCCGGGGGCCCAGCGGCCGCCCCCGACCGGGCCGCGGTGACAGGCCGCGCGGGGGTGGAGGGGCGGGTTCGGTGGGGGCGGCCCCTCCTTGGGCCTGCGGCTCTCTACGTCTCTGCGGAGCAGCCGGTACGTGCGTGTGTGCGTGCGCGCGCGCGTTTGTGTGTGGGGTGTGTGTGTGTGTGCGTGTGTGTGTGTCGGGGCCCCGGGCTGGGGGCCGGGAGCGTGCTGGCGGCGGCCTAAGCGCCGCTCCAAGGGCGGAGGTTTCGCTGGTGATTGCCTAGCTCCGTCCTGGAGGGTGGACCTTGGGCCCCCTGCATCCGGTTCTGAAGCCCAGGTTAGCGCGAAGTAGGCTGCTGGGCTGTGTTAGTGTCAGACACGTACCCCGCAGAGATTTTAGAAGGAAGGATGCAGCTGGTCTTGGGATGAAGCAGAAATGATTTAAGGTTGTTTCCCCCTTTTCTCTTTACAGAATATTTAGGTAGCACTTACGGTTCTGTTACTCTGTGCCCGGCAGTTGTGCATTATCTCTGTTCATCTTCCCAGCCCAATGGAGTGGGTATATTGCCCCATTTTATAGCTGAAAACTTTGAAGCTCAGAGAAATTAAGGCGTTTGTCCAAGGTCATGAAGCTAGTACTCCAGGAAGGCTTGGTTCGAATATGCGGATGGCTTTTTGTAAGACTATTTCTCATCTTGCAAAAATAAATACGTGAAGAAAATGAGACTAACTGGGCAGTTTCTTTAATGGGAAAAATTCTAAACACACAGGCAGATACAATTTTCTTTTCCCTAACGTAGGCTCTTTGTTGTCTTTTGCCAAATCGTTTTCTTGGCTTTAAAACTAAAAATAAAAAGATGGTTTCACATACCTTTACTTTCTATGTACTAGTACTGTACAGAAAAAATTTACTGTCTTACAAAAAGGAAATACACTTGGTGAAACTGCATAGATCTCGAAAAGTTACAAATTGACTTTTGTAGTTTGTCGTTGATGCCTAAAGGGAACTCACAGTGGGTTATTTGCTTGAGATTCCCTTGTTGCAAAATTTGTTGCTGGATTATGTGGCAATTTTGTGATTCGTGCATTGTCTTATGCAATATTTTTTAGTTCGATGTGAAATTTTAATGTATAGAATATCGTAGAAAGTTTGATGGTGTGATTCTTTTTCATTTATATGGAGTGCTAGTGTTTATAAGCTAACTGAAAATTCTCATTTTAGCATGGGTTTTGTTTTTTTTTTAAACTATGGTCAGGGGAAAAAAGGAGCCAGAGCTCTGTACAGAAAAACAGTTGATACATTCCATTGAGTAATTGAAGCTTTATGCATAATTGCAAATGTTTAAGAAGTCTATTGATGCCCAATTATACTAGTCTGTTATTTTCCTAGTATATTATCAGGTTGAAGAAAATTTGTGGTCTTGCAGTCTCTGTAGAGAAAAGGTGAAATTACAAAGTTGACATGTGGATGCTTTACAGATTGATTTGTTGTTTGGTTAAAACATAAAACATGTTAAATCATTATAGAATGATTATCCATGTGCCTGTTTTGAGAAACTAGCTGTTAAAGGCTTATCTTAAATAATTGAATTGCATTAGAGACTGAATCTTTTAAGTAATGTTTTAAGTGGAGCTTTTGTTTCCCATTTACTTTATAAGTACTAAAGGGGTAAACTAATAGGTGCTGTATTAAAATAAAGTCATGTTTGATACTCCGCATTTCCTACAGTGTTGGTTGCAGGTTGATTTGCTCTTTCCTTATAGAATTGGAGCTATTTCCCCCACCTCCCACTTTTTATTATCAAACAATTTCAAACATACAGAAAATTTGGTAATAATAAACCACTTGTATGATGACCCTGTAGATTAAACATTTGTTGATATCTTGCCGTATTTGGTTTATCTATAAGTACATGTACAGGCATACCTTAGAGAGATTGTGCCTTTTGGTTCCAGACCACTGCAATAAAGCAAATGAAGTGAGTCACACAATTTTTTTAGTTTCACATTGCATATGAAGTTATGTTTGCAATATACTGTAGTCTATTGTGTGTAATGGCATTATGTCTAAAAAAAAGTATACCTTAATTAAAAATTATTTATTGCTAAAATTGCTAAAGAACATTTGAGCCTTTAGAGAGCTGTAATCTTTTTGCTGGTGGAGGGTCTTGCCTCCATGTTGATGGCTGCTGACTAGTAAGGGTGATTGATAAGGGTGGTTGTTGAAGTTTGGGATGACTGAGACGTTAGTGAAGTTTGCTGCATCAATGGACTCTTCCTTTCATGAAAGATTTCACTCTAGCATGTGATGCTGTTTGTTACCACTTCAATAATATTCACAGCATCTTCACTAGGAGTAGATTCCATCTTGATAAGCCCCTTTCTGGCCAGGCGTAATGGGGTCACGCTTATAATCCCAGCAGTTTGGGAGGCTGTGGCAGGAGGATTGCTTGTGCCAAGGAATTCAAGAACAGCCTAGGCAACATGGCAAAACCCCATTAAAAAAATACAAAAGTTAGCAGCTCATGGTAGTTTGGGAAGCTGAAGCAGGAGAATTGCTTGAGCCAGGGAGGTCAGGGCTGCAGTGAGCTGACACTGCACTCCAGCCTGGGCAACAGAGCAAGACCCTGTCTCAAAAAAAAAAAAAAAAAAAAGACTTTGTTTCCTCATCCATTAAAAGAAACTTCTTATCCATTCAAGTTTTAGCTCCACTTCCAATTGTAGTTATTTTTCTGTTTTCATCACATCTGCAGTTACTTCTTCCACTGAAGTCTTGAACCCCTCAGTCATCCATGAGGGCTGGAATCAGCTTCTTTCAAATTCCCGTCAATGTTGATGTTTTGACCTCCCTCCCATGAATCATCAGTGTTCTTAATAGCATCTAGAATTATGAATCCTTTCCAGAAGGGTTTCAATTTACTTTGCTCAGATCTATCAGAAGAATCTGAACACTCTCTATGGTAGTTATAGCCTTACAAAATATATATATTTTTTCTTTTTTTAGCTTCACAGTACATATAAAGTTATGTTTATAATATACTGTAGTCTATTAATATATGCAATGACATTCTTAAAAAAAGTATAAAAATTAAAATTCTTTATTGCCAAAAAATGCTAAAAGAACATCTGAACCTGGCTTAGGCTAGCCTAATTTTTTATTTTCATTTTTTAGAGTTAGCATCTCACTATGTTGCTCAGGCTGTTTGCAAACTCTTGGCGTCATATGGTCCTCCCACCTTGGCCTCCCAAACTATTGAGATGACAGGCATGAGCCACTGTGCTTGGCTGTATTTCTTAAATTAATAAGACTTGATGAAAGTATCCAAATTGGAAAGGTCAAAATACCCCTGTTCCCTGATGACATGATCTCGCTCATATTTAGAAAAACCTAAAGATGCCACCAAAAACCTCTTAAATTTGACAGTTCAGTAAAGTGTCAATGCAAAATCAGTGTACAAAAACGAGGAGCATTTCTGTACACTAATAATGATCCAATTGAAAACCAAATCAATAAAGCAATCTTTAAAAAAAGAAAAAATCCACCTAGAAATGTATTTAACCAAGAAAGTGACAGATCTCTGTAAGAAGAACTGCAAAGCACTAAAGTAACAAATTCTAGATGACACAGACAAATGGAAAAACATCTCATGCTCATTGATTGGAATAATCAATTTTGTCAAAATGGCTATACAACTTGATATGGTTTGGATATTTGTCCCCTTCAAATCTCATGTTGAAATGTAATCCCCAGTGGGGCCTGGTGGGAAGTGACTGGATCATGGGGGTGGGTCCCTCATGATTGGCTCAGTGCCATCCCCTTGGTGATGAACAAGTTAATGTGAGATCTGATTGTGTGTGGCATCTCTCCACTCTCTCTGTTTCTCCTGCTCTTGCCAAGTGATGTCCTTGCTCCCACTTTGCCTTTTGTCATGAATAAAAGCTCCCTGAGGCCTCACCACAGGCCAGGCAGGTGCCAGCAGCATGCTTCCTGTACAGCCTGCTGAACCAATTAAACCTTTTTTCTTTATAAATTACCCAGCCCAGTGTATTTCTTTAGAGCAATGCAAGAATGGCCTAATACACTACCCAAGACAATCTATAGATTATCAAATTACCAACATCACCTGGGTGCAGTGACTCACACCTGTAATCCCAGCACTTTGGGAGGCCAAGGCAGGCAGATCACCAGAGGTCAGGAGTTTGAGACCAGACTGGCCAACATGGTGAAACCCTGTCTCTACTAAAAATACAAAAATTAGCGAGATGTGGTGGCAGTAGTCCCAGCTACTTAGGAGGCTGAGGCAGGAGAATTGCTTGAACCCGAGAGACAGAGGCTGCAGTGAGCCAGTATTGTGCTACTGAACTTCATCCTGGGCAACAGAATGAGACTCTTTGTCAAAAACAACCAACCAACCAACATCATCCTTCACAGAATTAGCAAATACAATCCTAAAATTCATGTGAGACTAAAAAGCCTGAATAGCCAAAGCAATCCTAAGCAAAAGGAACAAAGCTGGAGGCACCACATTACCTGACTTTAAATCATACCTCACAAGGGTATAATAACCAAAACAGCACAGTACTAGTATAAAAACAGCCACATCGATCAGTGGAATAGAATAGAGAACCTGGAAATAAAGCCACATATTTACAGTTAACTAATCTTTAACAAAGATGGCAAGAACACAGAATGGGGAAAGGACACCTTCCTTAATTATGGTGCTGGGAAAATTGGGTTGCCACACGTAGAAGAGTGAAACTGAACCCTTATGCCTCACCATATGTAAAAATCAACTCCAGCTGGATTAAGGACTTAAATGTAAGGTGTGAAGTTATAAAACTACTAAAAGAAAACCTAGGGAAAACTTCTGGCCATTGGTCTAGGCAAAGAAGTTGTGACTAAAACCTCAAAAGCACATGCAACAAAAGCAAAAATAGACAAAGGGGACTTAGTTGAACTAAAAAGCTTCTGTACAGCAAAAGAAATAACAGAATCAACAGACAGCCTGCAGAGTGGGAGAAAGTATTTGCAGACTATACATCCAATGGGGACTAACATCCAGAATTTTCTTTTTCTTTTAGACATTTTTCTTTTTCTTTTCTTTTTTTAGACGGAGTCTCACTCTGTTGCCCAAGCTGGAGTGCAGTGGCGCAATCTTGGCTCACTGCAACCTCCACCTCCCAGGTTCAGCCTCCCAAGTAGCTGGGATTACAGGTGTATGCCACCATGCTCGGCTAATTTCTTTTGTATTTTTAGTAGAGATGGGGTTTCACCATGTTGGCCAGGGGGTGGTTGATGAGAAATTACTTAATGGGTATAATGTACTTTATTTGGGTGACGGATACCCTAAAAGCTCTAACTTCACCACTACACAATCTATGCATGTAACAAAATTATACTTGCACCCAATAAATTTATACAAATCCAAATGGAAACAGTTTTTTAACAGATTAGAACAGTCGGTGTGCTGGGTGGCTACTGGAATGTCACTGTTCCTAGGACTTTAAAATATGTATTTGTACACACAAAGACTTTTTGAAAGTTGAAGTGACTCCTTAATCTATGTACTGCAATATGAATGTTGTGTTAGGAGGCATGAAAATAACATTAATTTTGAACATCTTCATCAGAGCTCTTGGGTGACTAGGTGCATTGTCAATAAGCAAAAGGAATCCTTATTTCTGAGCAGTAGGTCTCAACAGTGGGCTTAAAATATTCATTAAAGCATGCTATAAACAGATATGCTGTCAGTCACCCAGGTTTTGTTATTTGATTTCTACAGTACAGGCAGAGTAGATTCCAGATAATTTTTAAGGACCCTAATCTCAGAGTGGTAAATGAACACTGGGTTCAGCTTAAAGTCATCAGCTGCATTCCCCTTAACAAGAGAATCAAGCCTGCCTTTGAAGCTTTGAAGCCAGGCATTGATTTCTCTTCTCTAGCTATGAAAGTCCCAGATGCTGCCATCTTCTAATATAAGGCTGTTTCATTGCCACTGAAAGTCTGCTGTTTAGTGTAGACACCTTCATCAGTTAGATCTTCTAGATAACTTGCTGCACCTTCCACATCAGTACTTGTTGCTTCACCTTGCACTTATGTTACAGAGGTGGCTTCCTTAAACTTCATGAACCGTCCTCTGCCAGCTTCCAGCTTTTCTTCTGCAGTTTCCTTACTTCTCTCAGCTTTCATGAAATTGGAGAGACTTAGGGCTTTGCTCTGGATTGGGCTTTGGTTTAAGGAAATGTCGTGGCTGGTTTGATCTTCTGTCCAGACTAGTAAAACTTTCTCTGTGTCAGCAATAAGGCTGTTTCGCTTTCCTATCATTTGACATGCCTTGCCTACTAATCTTAATCATTTCTACCTTTTGATTTAAAGTGGGAGATGTGTGAGTCTTCCTTTCACTTGAACACTTAGAGGCCAATATAAAGTTATTAATTGGCCTACTTTCAATATTACTGTGTTTCAGGTAATAGGGAGACCCAAGGTAAGGGAATAAGGGGGATGAGAACTGGATGGTGGAGCAGTCAGAACACACTTAACATTTATTTGATTCATTGCCTTATATTGGCATGGTTTGTGGTACCCCAAAACAGTTACAATAGCAACATCACAAATACTGATCTCAGCTCACCGTAGGAGATATAACAATGAAAAAGGTTGAAATATTTCAAGACTTACCGAAATATAATACAGACACACAAAGTGAGCACAGAGTGCTTTGAAAAATGCTGCCAGTAGACTTGCAGGATGCAGGGTTGCCACAGACTTTCAGTTTGTAAGAAAACACATTATTATCTGTGAAGCACAATAAAAAGTAAAATAAAACAGAGTGTACCTCCACTGAAAGAAAAGAACTATCAACCTGGAATTCTAGACCCTGGAACTACATATTTCAAAAATAAAGGAGAAATAAACACTTTCAGATGTTAAAAAAAAAAAAAACTGAAGCAGAATAAAATGAAGCACAATAAAATGAGATATATTTTCAGCTGAACCATTTGAAACTAAGCTATGGACATTATGACGTTTTACCCCTAAACATGTCACATGTATCCCCTAAAGTTAAGGACATTTTCTTACATAGCCAAAATGCCATTATCGTTATTTTTCTTAGGTGTGATAATTCTTTAGTATATTCTAATATCCGTATTTACCTCTCATTCATACTGAGTTGTCATTTTGGTTTGTACACCTATACCCACCAAATCAGGATCCCATCAAAGTTTATACATTGCATTTAGTTAAGTCTTTTTGCTCTCTTCTAATCTAGAGCAGCCTCACCTCTTCTCCGCTTTAAAAATCACAATGATTTTTTTATAAGACAGTTTGTCTTATAAAGTGACTCATCTTCTCGATTTGTCAGATTTTTTCCCCTCATAATGTTTTTTAGCTTGTTCCTGTTAAGCTTAAACTAGGTTTAAAGGGTTGGTTAGTTTTAATTTAAACATTTTGGGTAAGAATACCTAATAACTGATTGTATATATTTTATATGCCTCCCATTAGGAGATGTACACTGTTCAGTACCATCATTTGTGATGCTAAGTTGGATCGGTTGGTTGAGGGGAGTAAGGTGAGGTATATTTTCCCACTGCAGTCAGCAAGTAATCTGTGGCATGATAAATTAGTACTGTAGTGCTAGCTTGTTCTCCAGTGATCTCTTACCTAATAGTTGCAATATCTTTTGCTGATCCTTGTCAGGCTTTTAAATTTCAGTGTTAACAAATGTTTGTTGGTCTATAGATGGAAACAAATCACAGGAATTAAAAAATATCCTATCTGCTGGTTTAATCAGAATCTGATTTTGTGGATTTTAAAGATTTAAACAAAGAATTCAAAATATCCTTTGTTACGAATTTTATAAGAAACCTGGCTTGAGAAAAATAGGAATAATTCAATGCTGGTCTTATGTACTCTTAAGAAGGCATTTAATTTTTTCTTAGATAACATCTATTGCACAGAAATAGCCAGGAATATAATATAAAGGAAGGGTGGAACTACTTAAATACATTTTGGGAAAATTGTCTATTTTCTGATGTAATGACAGGAGCACTGGATTGAGAGATCATTCTTACCATTAGATGAAGTTCAAGAATTATAATTTTTTGAGCTGGGCTCTGTTGTGCCTGCCTCAGCTACTCAGGAGGCTGAGGTGGGAGGATCCGTTGAGCCCAGGAGTTGGAAGGTATCCTGGGCAACATAGCAAGACCCTGTATCAAAAATCAGGACAAAAAGAACGATAAATTTTTAAACTTTACTGCATGTTCTTATTTCATTGTGATTGCATTAGTAAACATTATGAGTAAAGAATGAATTTCTGATAATGAGGTATGTTGGTTACATTTAGAAGTGAACTACATTTTTCTGAAGCCAGGTATAAGCAAATCAAGTATATGTAATACAAAGTTGAATTTATTTCTCATCTCACTAATTAACCAACATTTAGTAGGTGATTGTTTTAAAGAAGGTTTCATAATAGGATTTTCTTAAGTAGCACATTCTCTCATTAAAAATATGATTTAATTAATGAAACAGTTTACATGAAGTTTTACTACGTATCTCTTGTCAATCAGGATGAATCATACATAGGGAAATAAAAAATCTTTTATTCTCAAAGTGTTGTGTAAGATATATCTGTATAACTGTATCTACACACACTTAACAAGAAATGTTAATTTTGTCTTTTGTCTTGGCTATCCCTGGGATTTATTTGGAACATTGGTTGACTGTATTTCTCTTGGTAGTTAATAACATAGTTGCTTTGTAGTATCTCTTGTATTGTTGCCTTTATTGTTACTTAACTCTTAGGTTAAAGAGTTAGCATTAGGTCTTAACTCTTACTTTGTTGTTGTTGTTTATACCTTGTCTTCTCAACTGGTAGGAGAATAGGAATAGAATCTTTAGATTCCCTGCTGTAACTAGCATATGGTTTTTCTTACAAGTGCTCAACAGTTACTTGTTTGTAGTACCATACATTTTAAAAGGACTGTGAAGTTTATAAACTTTGGAATTTTTTCTGAAGGTAATTTTTTTCCCCATTTGTGTAGTTAGTCATTTAGTGTGGACTTTAATAATTAATAATGACAAATTAAAAGAATACTTTAAGATATTTTGTCAGTATTCTTTGGATCATTCTCAAATTAGGTCCCATTATTGTCACTGAGAATGCTTCTAGAGCACTCTGTACACACTTGCCTCTACCACTGTACTTGTCACACTGCACTATAATCATTGCTGTGTCCTTCAGTAGTAAGTTAGCTCATCAAGGACAGAGGCAGTGTTTTGTTGTTTGGTACTCCAACACTGTAGCACAGTGCAGACAGCAGGGATCTCCTTTTGTAGTGCTGTAAGATTACTTAAAAGGTGATGCCTCCCAAAATCAATGATGATTTATAGAAGTTTTGTTTTGAAATTACTGTGTAATTCATTGAGTACCTGCTATGTACCAGAATAAGGATGGTATTTCCAGAAGGCATTGAAGAGTCATCGACAGTTGAGCTAAGTTAACAAACCTTATACATTAACTGACTGCGCTTATAATGTGTATTGAAAAAACTTAAAAATATAGAAAAGATAAAGAAAATAAAGGTAGTGAATAGCTAAGACTGTGAGTTTGGGATTTAGACCTGAATGTGAGTCTCAGCTCCACTGTTTAACATTTCTAAGCCCCACTTCTCTGTAAAATTGGGGTATAATGTCTTACTCATAGGTTTTTTTTAATTTTTGTTTTTATGAGGTTTAAATGAGGTAATATGTTTAGGACAATGCCTAGTATATAGTGAGTGTTCCAAAAACATTACCAGTTATTGTAAAAAGCTCTCATAATCCACATACATTGTCTATTTTGATGTACAATGAAGCTCTCTAATGTGATTGGGAGGTAATATTTATTAAATTTTAAAGTTATTAATATAAGGGGAATTAAAATGATACGTTTTACCTTAAATATTTTGTTTTGTGTAAGGAAACATAGAGGCCGGGCACCATGGCTCATGCCTGTAATCCCAACCCTTTGGGAGGCCAAGATGGGTGGATTGCTTGAGGCGAGGAGTTGGAGACCAGCCTAGGTGTCTCTTCAAACAAAAACCAAAAAAATTAGCCAGACAGTGGCATACACCAGTAGTTCCAGCTACGCCAAAGGCTGGTGGGAGGATTGTTTGAGCCTGAGAGGTCAAGGCTACAGTGAGGAGTGATCATGCTACTACTTTCCATTCTGGGTAACAGAGTGAAACCCCATCTCAGAAACAGAAAAACCCAGAAAACAATCAAACAAACAAAAAATATGTAGATGTAAAGCAGTCTGAGTATATGCTCCATCTAGACATGTATGATTTTACCTCCTAGACTTTTACAGTTGATTCACCTATACCTGATTTAACAGTTTTTTTTGTTAACTAGCTGTTGAGTCTTTCTAAATATTTAGCTTCATTTTTATAGAAGCAACTCTTTTCATATTTACAGTTTCATTGATTTATGCAATATTTAATCAGAATTTTATAACATATGCTATAAACTGTAAATTATGATAACAAGTATATAAATATAATTCCTGGTAAGTTGATGGGAGCATAAACCAGTAGGTTTGATAAAAAGCTTAACTAGTGGTAAATGTTCAGTAATTTATTAGAATGGAGAGTGTTGGTTAATTTGCCAATTTAGTTGCTTAAGGATATTAGATAAGATAAAATAGTGTTGTCTTGCCTTCTAGTATCTCTAAGTATATGAAAGTATTATACGGATATTGGCCGGGCACAGTGGCTTACACCTGTAATCCCAGCACTTTGGGAGGCTGAGGCAGGCAGATCACAAGGTCAGGAGTTCAAGACCAACCTGGCCAACATGGCAAAACCCTGTCTTTACTAAACATACAAAAATTAGCTGGGCGTGGTGGCAGATGCCTGTAATTCTAGCTGTTCAGAAGGCTGAGGCAGGAGAATCGCTTGAACCCAGGAGTCGGAGGTTGTAGTGAGCCAAGATCGTGCCATTGCACTTCAGCCTGGGCTACAAGAGCAAGACTCCATCTCAAAAAAAAAAAAAAAAAAAAAAAAGAATAAAGACAGTATTATACAGATATTTAAACAAAGGATTCAGCACTACATAATAATAACTCAGTCATGTTTCAGCTCTTTCAAGTTTTTAAAATTTGTACCTTTGGTTTTTCTTTGTATTGTTTCCTTGAGGACATGTGGTTTTTTAGATCTCCATTTTCCATGTCTGTCATCTTCATGGTATCTTTGCATTCTAGTAAAGCTTCTTATGTTTGACCTCTATAGCCACATCAGCAGTTCTTTTGTTTGTAACCTCTAGTATATATTAAAAATATTTTTTGTTTCACGGTTTTTGTTTTTTGTTTGTTTTGAGACAAGGTCTCTCTGTTGTTCAGGCTGGAAGGCAGTAATGTGATTTCAGCTCACTGGAACCTCTGGCTCCTGGGCAAGTATTTTATTCTGCAGTTGAATCTGTATTATCTTGGCAGTCCTAGATTTCATTTATTTCCTTTTTTGTGTTGCCTTTGTTTTGCACCTCAGCCTAGTCTCACATTTGGCTTTCTCTTCCTGTTTTATAAAGACATGTCTTCTGGCATTGAGAATATCATACAATTTTTTACACATTTCAAACTGTATCTTAGGAGAGAGGAGAAGTAGTATTTGATTGTCTGCTATGTGCCAGAAAATTCACATTACTTTTTTAAACATCTTAATAACTATGGTATATCATATTTTCCTGATTTTACAGGTAAGGCTCAGAGTCACATATTACAGTTGGGATTTTGTGTGGCTCTTCCAGTTAGAGCAAAGGTTTCTAACCTTCCTGCTGCCTCCATATCACTCATATTCTCATTATATTCATCATTCTCTATGATAAATATATGTACTGGAATATATATTCTTTGATGAATGTGTGCACTGGAATCTTCTGGGGGTAGGGCCAATATAGTTATAAAAAACCCACTCAAATTTAGATACTATTCTCATCACATGTCTTTTATAATTGCTAAGTTAGAGTTCTGATAAATATTTGGGTAAACTTGAGTTAATTTGTATTACGTATCCTTTTCAGTCGGATGACAATAAACTCGTCTATTATAAATTCATACAAGTGGGTTCATTTTTCTGATCTCTAGGAGAAGTAAAAATGTGGGAGTGTTTAATGTCCATAAAGAATTTATTTCAATTTCTTGAATAGAGTGAACATTGGGTATTTTCCATATGATTTCTTTCTTTTCTTTTCTTTTCTTTTTTTTTTTTTTGAGACAGGATCTCTCTGTATTATTCAGGCTGGAGTGCAGTGGCAGGATCACTGCTTACTGCAGCCTCCACCTCCCAGGCTCAAGCCATCCTCCAACCTCAGCTTCCTGAGTAGCTGGGACTACAAGCACACTATTACATCCAATTAATTTTTAAATTTTTGTAGAGACAGGGTCTCTATATTGCTGAGACTGGTCTTGAACTCCTGGGCTCAAGCGATACTCCTGCCTCAGCTTTCTAGAGTGCTGGGATTGTAGGCATGAGCCACCACACCTGGCATTAGCATGATATTTAACTAGTTGTAGACTTTCTATCATTCTGAGTAGGCTATGAACAAAAACCCCAATATCTCAGTGGCTTAAAACAACAAAAGGTATATGTTTTGCTCATGCCAAATATTAATTGAGGGTCAGCTGGGGGCTCAGCTCAACATTTTTGCCATCCTTATTTTGGGTCCTGCTTTGGGATCTCACTTAGGAACAGCCATTGTACGGAACATTACTGGTTAATTAGGACAGAGGGAGAAGACACTATGTCAAACTACACTCTGGCTTTTAAAACTTTTTACCTGGAAGAAACATTCACCACTTGGACCCACCAGCTCTGGCCAAAGGAAGATTCTTGGCTGTACTTGGGATATAAACAGGATGGGGAAATTCAATCTTTCCATATGCTCAGAAGGATAAAAACAAGTATTTGTGAACAGCCCTCCCACGGAGACAGTGTTTTCTGTGGAAAAGTTTTTCGAAAATTATTTTTGAAAATTATTACATGGAAGCCAATGGGAAAAATGTGAGTCAATACTATTTCTTATTAGTCTTTGGGAAGAGATCTCCAATCTAAGATGAAGTCAGTTTTTACTTGTTTCTGGAAAGAGAGAAGATAAGTGTAGAATAAAGTAGAAGATATGGTTCCTATATTTGAGATTATTGTAGTCTAGTGGCAGGGAGCACATGTGAAAATATGGAATAGTTAGGAAACTCTTTTATGAGGTAATATCCTTTCCAAAAGGTGACTGTGTGATAAATGGAGAGATGGCAAGTGCTGTCATTCCAGTGTAGGTAGAGTTAGGCGGTAATGTATGTGAAATACCTAGGACATCGTCTGACAGTCCACAGATGATCATTCTTTTCCATTATCATTTATAGATGGAAAGATGACCTGGTGAAGAGGACAGGGAGGGCTTAAGCTGGGCCCTTAAAAGTTGGTTTGGACAAGTAGAAAAAAGGAAACATTTCAGACAGCACAGAGACAGAAAGTAGCTATCATTAAGGCACATGCAACATTTCATAGTACAGCTCAGAACCTATTGACTCCTACTCTTTGCTACTTTTGGTTATTGGAATGGTTTCCTGGGTACGTTGTTTTGAGATGCAAATTAGCAGTAAGATTTACTAGAGAGGAGAGGGAGATGGGCATTCAAGGGTTGAGCAGAAATCAAGGACCAGGAAGGGGGCTCTATTAATAGCAAGTCCTTTGAGAAAAGCAGATAGGTTAGATTGACTGAAACAGATGTGTGCTATATTAATATGTTATGGTTTTAAGGAGAGTCCGTTTTGTGATTTGTTTATTTAAGATGTTTGATAATAGGCTAGCTATGTGCAAAGTGCTGTTAGGTGCTGTGGGAGATACAGTGATACCTAAGTAATGTTTCCTGGCCCATGCCTATAATAGCAGTACTTTGGAGGCTGAGACAGGAGGATCATTTGAGGCCAGGGGTTCAAGACCAGTCTAGGAAACATAGCAAGACCCTGTCTCTACTAAAAATTGAAAAGTTAGCCAGGCATGGTGGTGTGTGCCTGTAGTTGTAACTACTCAGGAGGCTAAAGTAGGAGGATTGCTTGAGGCAGGCTAGGTGACAGAGTGACTCTATCTCTAAAATAAGTAAGTAAATACATTTTTAAAAAGTAATGTTTCCTGTCCTTGAGGATCTTCCTGTATAATGAAGACAACCAGGTACACAAATAACATTTTTACAAATCATGGAATGAAGCAGATTACAGGAATTGATTTAAAGAGAATTGACTAGTCTTGGGTTTTTTGTTGAAGTTTGAGGTTCTGGCACCATGTGCTGACTTTAGAATTCTGACTGAAAAGTACTATGTTTGGTATCATTGGTGAGTTTTGCAATAGAAAGTGTTAAACACCTACCAGCAAAATATGAATATTTTGTTCAGTTTGAGCTAATTTTGACTGAAGCCTTGGTCATAGTTTTATTATATTAATAAAGTATTAAGGTAAAAGTTCTGCTTACTTTGGAAGGATCTTTAATTTTTAGATTTTAGCATTTTGTCATTTTTAAAATCCAGATTGGTGAGGAAAGCATATTGGCACACAGCAAGAATGTATTAAATGTTGGTTGAAAAAATAAACAATAAGAGGCAGTATAATATACAGTCATCCCTTGAGTATATTATCTGTGGGGGATTGGTTCCAGAACCTTGACTCCCACAGATACCAAAATCCCCAGATGCTCATGTCTCTCATAAAATGGTGTAGTATCTGCATGTAACCTACACACATCCTTCCTAGACTTTAAGTTGTCTCTTGATTACTGATAATGCCTACCACAATGTAAGTGCTATGTAAATTGTTACATTGCATTTTTTTGTTTTTTTACTGATGCATTATTTTTTTTAATTAAATTTTTTTTTTTATCTCCAGTTGGTTGAATCCACACATGCGGAATGTATAGATAGGGAGGTCCAACTGTAGTGTGTAAAAGTGGATTCTGTCCAAGATTGGGCTCAGATCCTGAACTGTTAGCTATTTTTTAAATGTTCACTATGCTCTGGTATTGTTCTAAGTGTTTTACAATAATATTTAAAGCTTGTAACAATCATATAAAGTGGATACAGTTGTCTCCATTTTCCAGAGGAACCATGGCACAGAGAGGGAGAGCCATTATTGCTAATTATCATCCATAAATGGTTGACTGATGTTTTTGGTAAGCCAATTATGGCTTGTTGCTTTTTTTCTAATGTCTGATGATGGTATCAGGGTCAACAGTTGGGGTGCAGATTTGAGAATTTTTTTTAAGTCTAAATTTGTTCTAACCGCTACCTTCTTTCCTCTTTAAAATAATCTAATGTTGAAAAAAAATAAGGATTGTAAACATTTAAAGCAAATTCCCTAGTGTTCTCAGTATTGAGAACTAAGTGGAATTGGGGGAACCCCTAAGTATATATCAAATTAATTTTATTTAACAAACATTTGCATAATTACTACTATATGCCAGGCTCTTTCTAAGCATTTAACATACATTAACTTGTTTAATTCCCATAGCAATCTTGAGATGGTATTGTGCCATGAATCTCCATGATACAAGGAAATCAAGGCAAAGAAAGATTAAATCATTTGCCTGGGATCACACACCTAGTATGGGGTCACACACTTGGTAAGTGGCAAATACGAATTTTAGTTCCAAGCAGTCTGCTTCCACAATCTGAGCTCTGCTTGCTGTCTTTATTTTTGTAGGTAACATGACCCATTGAGAGGAAAGTGTGGATGGGCAAGAAGGGATCTGTTAAAAATTACAAATACATTGTCTGTGTAATAGCTTAAAAAGGAGAAATATCAGAATTTGCTGTTTAGAGTTGAATATTGCCTGTAACACTGAGCTGTTTGGAGGAAGAGTTAGGGAACTGACATCTGTTAAATAAGAATCTCTCTGTCAGGTATCTGTGTTAGGTGTTATATATTATCTTATTCAGTACTTAAAACAAACCTGTCAAGTAGTCTCTTCTATCCTCATTTTGTAAACAAGGACATGGGTTTGTAACAGCCGAGAGTCACCTATAATTACGGCTAGGTTTTGAACCCAGGTAGGTCCCTGCGTGAGTCTAAAACATTCTAAAAAACAGTACTTTGCATCCTAAGGAAATATCAAAAACTAAAATTTATTTGCCAAATAAGCTGCACATTCTTTTGAAATACTAATTCAAGAAATGATAAAACATTTTATCAACTAAAAGACCTTTAAAAAACCTGATAAGAGAAAGGAAGCAAAGACATCTCAAATGTGATAATTACTAGGACCGCAGGGACCACTAGATGGAAATTAGATTTTTCTGTGCCTTTCTGAGGATGTGCAGGCCTGTTTACAAATGACTGTTACTTCATGTGGAGTGTGATCATTCAACCAATTTGAGATTACTTATGTGGTATGGCTATTAAGTTATTAAAACTTAGCTAAAATTATTGCATCTATGGAAGTATTTCCTTTATTCATTCTAGGAGGCTCTATATTTATTGTTGCTTTTAAATTATTAAAATGTTGGGAGAACACTTTTAAAATTCCCTTTAAATTTGAATTTTATATGGTTTTGAGTAAATAATATGGTGCAAAGTTCAATATATTTGAAAAGATACACAGTGAAAGGTCTTAAAACCCTCTCCTCAATTCCCTCTACCTGCAGCCACCCAGTTTTTCTCAGAGGTGACGAATCTTACAAGGGAAATACTTCTTTGAAATTATCTTTAGAATTTTTGAATACTTGCAATTACGATATATCCAACCAATAGTGACAGATTTAACTTTATTTTTAAAAAGTCAGTTCATTTACAGTCTGGCATATAAAGTAAATAGCAGTTTAAGTAATATCGTTTTTAAAAGTCAAAAGCAAAGATGTCTGCAGGGTAATGAGATTTGTGGTGTGATTCATAAATTGGCCTAAAATCAGTGATCAGAGTTGCAAAGCTAATAGCATTAAAGAATAAATTTTTAAAATAACTTGAATGAGATAACTAACATACAATAAACTGCACATTTGAAGTATATAATTATGGTAAATTTTGACATATGCATATAACTGTCAAACTGTCACCCCTAGTTTTGGCGTTTATAAATGAGGTAGTGAACATATTCATCATCTCTGAAAGTTTGTTCAGGCATTTTTGTGATTCCTCAATATCTTGCCTCTATCCATTTTTTCTAGATAACCAATGAGATCTGCCTTTTTTTTTTTTCCAAACCAGTGATCTGCTTTCTGTCACCATAAATTAGTTTGCCTTTTCTAGAATTTTATGTAAATGGGGTCATGCAGTGTACATGTTTTTGAATTAGGAAAGAGTCTGGCTTTTTCACTCAGCATAATTATTTTGAGATTCATCCATATTGTTGCATGTATCAATAGTTTGTTTCTCTTTATTGCTGAATATTATTTATTTCACTGTCTGGCTATACCACAATTTGTTTAACCATTTACCTGGTGACATTCGGGTTTCCACTTTTGGACTATTACAAATAAATCTGCTAAGAACATCTGTGTACAAGTATATTTGTGTGGATGTATGCTTTCATTTTTCCTGAGTAAATACCTCGGCATTGAATAGGTGGGTTGTATGGTAGGTGTATTAGTCCATTCTCACACTGCTATAAAGAAATACCCAAGACTCGATAATGTATACAGAAAAGAGGTTTAATTGGATCACACTTCTGCAGGCTTTACAGAAAGCATGATTTTGGCATCTGCTCAGCTTCTGAGGAGGCCTCAGGAAACTTAAAATCATGGTGGAAGGTGAAGAGGGAGCCAGCACTTCACATGGCCAGAGCTGGAGGAAGTGGAGGGGAGGTGCCACACACTTAAAACATCCAGATCTCAAGAACACCATCAGGAGAACAGCAGTAGGGGGATGGTGCTAAACTATTAGAAACCATCTCATGATGCAGTCACCTCCCACCAGCTTCAGCATTGAGATTTATATGTAAACATGAGATTTGGGTGGGGACACAGATTTAAACCATATCAGGTGTATGTTTACCTTTGTAAAAAGTTGCCAAACATTTCTAAAGTGACTGTACCATTTAACACTCTCACCAATGCAGTGTATGGTGTTTAAGTTGTACAGCATCCTTGCCAACACTTCAGATGGCCAGTCTTCTAAAATCTCATTTTGTTTTTTTGTCTCTTTGAAGGTGAAATGGAGGGAAGTTTATTTTTTTGAGCAGTTTTAGGTTTATAGAAAGATGAAGGGGAAAGTAGAGAGTTACCATATGTACTGTCATCCTCCTAACTCCCCTCCTAGTTTCCCCTGTTATTAATATCTTGGATTATGTACGTTTGTTATGGGTGATGAGCCAGTAATGAAGCATTATTGTAAACCAAAGTCCATAGCGTACATTAGAATTAATTGTTGTACATTCTGTGGGTTTTGACAAATTAAGCACATTGATGTATATCTGCTGTTACAATATCATACAAAATTATTTCATTTCCCTAAAAATTCTCTGTGGTTCACCTGTTTAGACCTGTTCCCCTCCTCCCGAATGCTAGGCAGCCACTGATCTTTTTACTGTCTCCGTAGTTTTGCCTTTTCTGGAGTGTTATATAGTTGGACTCAGTGGTTTGTAGCCCTTTTTTTTGTTTGTTTTAAGACAGTCTTACTCTGTCACCCAGGCTGGAGTGCAGTGGTGGGATCTAGGCTCACTGCAGCCTCTGCCTCCAGGGTTCATGCAATGCTCCTGCTTCAGCCACCCAAGTAGCTGGGACTACAGGCATGCACCATCATGGCTGGCTAATTTTGGTATTCTTAGTAGAGATGAGTTTTGCCACATTGGCCAGGTTGGTTTCAAACTTCTGGCCTCAGGTGATCTACCTGCCTTGGCCTGCCAAAATGCTGAGATTACAGGTGTGAGCTACCATACCCATCCTCAGATTGGCTTCTTTCATTTTTAGTAAGCATTAAAGATTTCTTCGTGTCTTTTCTGTGACTTGATAATTCTTAATATTTTGTTGTATGGATATGCAACACTTTGTTTATTTGCTCACTTTCTTAAGGATGTCTTGCTTCCAAGTTTTGACAGTTATGAATAAAGGTGCTAGTACAATACATGCACAGGTTTTTGTGTAGTTGTAAGTTTTTGACTCATTTGGGTAAA
This sequence comes from Plecturocebus donacophilus, assembly GCA_004027715.1. Taxonomy (NCBI): domain Eukaryota; kingdom Metazoa; phylum Chordata; class Mammalia; order Primates; family Pitheciidae; genus Plecturocebus; species Plecturocebus donacophilus. The sequence continues at coordinate 20,295 of PVKP010021080.1, read as the reverse complement.
TATCAAGCATGATTACTGGTTCATGTGGTAAGAGTATGTTTAGTTTTATAACAAACTACCAAACTTTCCAAAGTGGTTGTACCATTTGATAATCTAAACAGTAGTGCATGAGCATTTTAGTTGCACAGCATCCTTAACACCATTTTGGATGGCTAGTCTTTTGTAATCTTGTGGTTTTGATTTGCATTTCCTTAATGACTAATGATACTGAGTATCTTACTGAGCATGGCTTTATTTGCCATCCTTATGTCTTTTTGGTGAAGTGCACGTCCTAATCTTATGTTTGTCTTTTTTTGTTGTGTTGTAAGAGTTCTTTACATATTCTAGATACAAATATTTTGTCAGGTGTGTGTTTAGTACATATTTTCTCCTAGTCTGTGGCTTGTGTTTTTATTTTTTTATGGTGTTTCTTGAAGGGCAAACGTTTTTAATTTTTGAAATTCAGTGCATTTTTTTCTTTTAAGATTTGTACTCTACTTTTTTTCTTCAAAAGACACCATTTAAAAAATACAAAGAAGTCTGCCAAACTTAAGGTAATCGTAATTTTTTTCTACAAGTTTTATAGTTTTAGCTCTTATATGTAGGTTTATGATCTGTTCTGAGTTAGTTTTTGTATGTTATGAGGTAAAGACTGAGGTATCCATCTGTTGTACCATAATGGATAGAAAAGATTATCCTTTCCCCAATGAATAACATTAACCTTTTAAAAAAATTAACTGGCCAGTATATATGGGTCTGTTTCTAGATAATGTTTTTCATTAACCATTTGTCTACCTTTATGCCATTAACATGCTGTCTTGATTATTGTAGCTTTATAAGTCTTGAAGTTACGTAATTTAAGTTCTCTTTCTTCTTTTTCAAACTTGTTTTATAATTGCTAGGTCCTTCACATTTCCTAGTCTGTTCTGTTCTATTCTATTTTTCTATATTCAACAGAGTCTCCCTCCCTTGCCCAGGCTGGAGTGCAGTGGCGTGATCATTGCTCACTACAGCCTCAAACTCCTGGGCTCAGGGATCCTCCTGCTTCAGCTTCCTGAGCAGTTGGGACTACAGGAACATGCCACTATGCCCAGCTGATTTTTTAATTTTAATTTTTAATTTTTTTGTAGATAAGAATTCTTGCTATGTTGCCCAGGCTGTCAGTGTAAGTTTTACAGTCAGCTTTTTGGTTTTCACAGTATTGCCTCCCATGCTATGCTATTTGAGATGTCATTGAATCTGTTTGTCAATATGGAGTGAATTGCCATTGTGACAACATTGAGTCTTCTGATCCATGAACATGGCATTTTACCCAATTTATGGGTAGTTAAAGATCTTGCCATTGTTTTGTCAAACAACTTTTGAAAAATGTCTGTTTGTGTCCTTTGCCCATGTTTTAATGGGATCATTATTTTATTTGTGTGTATGTGAATTTTCTGAATTCCTTGTGAATTCTGAATATTAGTCCCTATTGGATGTATAGTTTGCAAATATTTTCTCCCACTCTGTAGGTTGCCTGTTTACTCTGTTGATTATTTCTTTTGTGTAGAAGCTTTGTAGTTCAACTAAGTCCTATTTGTCTATTTTTGTTTTTGTTGCCTGTACTTTTGAGGTTTTAGTCACAAATTCTTTGCCTAGACCAATGTCCAAAAGAGTTTTCCCTAAGTTTTCTTTTAGTAGTTTGATAATTTCACATCTTACATTAGCTCCTTAATCTATCTGGAGTTGATTTTTGTACACGGTGAGACATAACTGTTCAGTTTCATTCTTCTGCATATGATAGTTCAATTTCCCCAGCACTATAGTTGAAGAATTACACCAGTGTAATCCCAACGCTTTGGGATGCCAAACTGGAAGGATCACCTGAGGCTAAGAGTTTGCAACCAGCGTGAGCAACAGTGATACACTGTCTTTAAAACTAAAAATTAAAAATTAGGCTAATAAAAAATTGGCCTAAGCTAGGCTCACATGTTCTTTAGCATTTTTTAGCAATAAATGATTTTTAAATTGAGGTATGTACATTTTTTAGACGTAATGCCATTGCATGCATAATAGACTATAGTATGTTATAAACATAACTTTATATGCACTGTGAAACTAAAAAAAAAAAAAGAAATGCATTTTGTAAGGCTATAGCTGCCATAGACAGTGATCATTCTGCTGATTGATCAGAACAAAGTAAGTCAAAAACCTTCTGGAAAGGAGTCATCATTCTAAGTGCCATTAAGAACATTGGTGATTCATGGGAGGAGGTCAAAAAATCAGCATTAACAGGAGTTTGAAAGAAGCTCATTCTGGCCCTCATGAACAACTTCGAGGGGTTCAAGACTTCAGTGGAGGAAGTAGCTACAGATTTGGTGGAAACAACAAGAGAACTAGAATTACAAGTGGAGCCTGAAAATGAGACCGAATTGCTGCAGTCTCATAATAAAACTTGAATGGATGAGAAATTGCTCCATGTGGATAAGCAAACAAAGTGCCTTCTTAAGATAGAATCTGCTCCTGGGGAAGATGCCCTGAACGTTGTTGAAATGACAGCAAAAGATTTAGAATGTTGTATAAACTTAGTTGGTAAAGCAGCATTTAGCAACTCAGTTGATAAAGGGTTTGGGAGGATTCATTCCAATTTTGAAAAAAGTTCTGTGTTGAGTAAAATGTTATTAAACAGCATTGAATGTTAGAGCAGAATCTTTCATGAAAGGAGAAGTCAGTTGACATGGCAGACTTCACTGTTGTCTTGTTTTAAGAAATTGCCCCAGTCACCCCAATCTTCAGCAACCACCACCATCCTTAGTCAGGAGCCATCAATATGGAGGCCCTCCACTAGCAGAAAGATTATAACTCTGAAGACTCAGGTGTTCTTTAGCATTCTTTTAGCAATATATAATTTTTAATTAAGGTATATATATTTGTTTTTCAGACATAATGCCATTTAATACTTAATAGACTACACATTATTATAAACATAACTTATATGCACTGGGAAACAAACGAATTCATTTTATTGTGATATTTGCCTTACTGCCATCATCTGTAACTGAACCCGCAATATCTCTGCAGTATACCTTTACTTTAATGATGTTGTTTTCTGTCTTCTGGCTTGCATTATTCCTGATGAGAAAGTCTGCTGTCATCCTGTTGCTATTTCTGTGTGTATAATATGTCTTTTAAGCAGTTTGTGATGCACCTTGGTAAAGTGTTTTTCAAGTTTTTTGTGCCTTGGGTTCGTTGAGAGTTTTGGATCTATGGGTTTGTAGTTTCTGTCAAATTTCAAACAATTATGGCATTTCTTCAAGTATACATTCTATCTTACCCTGCTGTCATTTGGGGACTTCAGTTGAATGTATATTCGGCTTCTTTCAGCTTGTCTTAGTGCCCGCTTATACTCTGTTCATTTTTTGTAGTTATCTGTTTTATTTTTTATAATTTCTATTGTGTTTACTAATCTTTTTCTCCAATGTCTGATTTACTGTCATTTATTTCATTCAGTGTAATTTTCATCTTAGGCATTTTTTATCTGTAAGAATTTCATTTAAAAAGCATCTTCCATGCCTCTACTTAACATCTTCCCTCTATCTCCTTGAACATATGGAATATAGCTGTTGTGACATCTGTACTGATTCTATCATTTGTGTTATATCTGGGTCTGTTATTATTAGTTGATTGGCTCACATTTTCCTGCCTCTCTTCTTATTTGGTACTTTTTGATTTAATTCGATATGTTATGAATTCTACCTTTTTGGGCACTGGACATTTTTGCATTCTTATATGTTTTGGGAGGCAGTTAAATTACTTGGAAACAGATCCTTTGCGCCTTGCTGTTAAGTTTCATTAGGTAGAACCAGAGCAGCATTTAGTTTAGTATAATTTTTTTTCTACTTTTGAGACCAAACCCTTCTGAGTACACTACCCAGTGTCCTGTCAATTTTGAGGTTTCCAGTCTGACAAACATGACGAAATCTTATATGTGAAAGAGATAAAATCAAGGAGTCATTGCCAGAGCCTTATCTCAGTATTTCACTAAATTAGGAAGTATATTTGGCTATGTATAATAAATACAAGGGGTTACCAAATAAGGAATTTATTTTTATCATATGATCATTCTGAAGACTCAGGATAGTCATCATGTACTGTTTTTTGTTTTTTTTTTTAACTTACTGCTTTGCCATCCTAAGCATGTGGCCAAGGATTAAAATGTCTAACAAATAGTTTTATATAGTTTGGAATTTGAAGCTTAGCTCTGTCTAGATTGGAGATATAGATTTGAGGGTTAGTTTATAGGTGATGTTTCTTCAAGAGACTCAATAGAATGAAAGAGCAGTAGTGCGAGAATGAAACTTCAAATGACACCGGCATTTAATAGCCAGGCAAGGAAGAAGAGGTTCTGAGGCAGACTAAGGTGAGATTGTGGGAAGTAGGGTGGAGAATGGAGAATCGTGAGAGCGCATTGCCATGGAAGCAGGAATGGACATTTATGTTTTTACCCTACCAGTATTTAAACAGCCGTTTTTGGTGTGTGTGTGGTGGTGGGGATGGTCTTGGTGGAAATAGCAGTGTTTTGTAGTATAACCTTAACTGTAGTAGAGTATAACATTAAGAAGTAGGGAAGTTGGCCGGGCGCAGTGGCTCATGTCTGTAATTCTAGCATTTTAGGAGGTCAAGGCAAGGCAGGTGGATCACTTGAGCCCAGGAGTTTAAGACCAGCCTAGGCAACATAGCAAAACCCTGACTCTCCAGAAAATACAAAAATTCGCTGGGCATGGTGGCACTTGGAAGCTGAGGTGGTAGGATCACTTGCACCTAGGAGGTCAAGGCTGCAGTGAGCCATGATTGTGCCACTGCACTCCAGCCTGGGTGACAGAGCAAGACCCTGTCTCAAAAAAGAAAAAAAAAAAAAAAAAAAAAAAAAAAAAAAAAAACGAGAAGTAGTGAAGTCAAGATTATATGAGGTAAGCCATGGCAAGGACTTTGGAAGTTATTCACAGTGTTACGAGAAACTACAATACTTTCTGAGAGAGAGCATTAACATTCTCTGACTTTCTTTTTAAAAGGATGATCCTTATTGCTGTATAGAAAATGAGTTATATTAGAGTTTGGAGTAAAATCAGGTTGATCAGATAAAAAGTTATTTCAGTAATCCATGCAAAAGATGATTATGGCTTTGAGTAGTGATAGAGGTATATATTTTTAAGGAAAAGCTAATGGGATTTGCTAATGGATTGGAATATGAGGTGAGAGCATGAGAGGAATCAAGGCTATCTCAAAATGTTTGTTTTGAGCAGTTGGAAAAATAGAGAACCTTCTTGATAGAGAAGATTGGAGAAAAATATATATATTTTTTCACTTTGCTTTTGTTTTAAAATTTTTTTCTTCTGAAATAATTTTAAGTTCCAGAAGTTGCAAAACCAGTATAAAGAAATTTGATTATTTGAGAGTAACTTGCTAACAGTAGGTCCCATCACCCTAGAACATTTTAGTTTGTAATTGCTATCAGTAAGGACATTTTCCTACATACCCAGAATCCAACTGTCAAAATCAGAAGGTTAACACTAATAGAATGATATCATCTAATCCACAGAACCCATTCTAGTTTTGCCAGTAGTCCCAGTAATACTCATTTTAGGAAAATAATTCACTCAGGATTATCATTTGCATTTAGTTGTTGTATCTTTTTGATGCCTTTCAATTCAGAACAGCCATAATGTTTCCTTGACTTTCATGATCTTGACAGTTTTGAGGTTTACAAAACAGTTAATTCTTAGACTATTCCTCAATTGGGATTTGTCTAATGCGTCCCTATGAATCTATTCAGGTTGTCAGTTTTTGGCAGCAGTATCACAGAGGTGATGTGGTATTCTTCTCAGTGTATTTTATCAGGTGGCACAATGTTTTTAATTTTTAAAAATTGAAGTCAGGCCAGTTAGGTACATGGTTTTGATTTGCCTATTATTGATAATCTTAACGTGGATCACTTGACTAAGCTTTTTTTTTTTTTTTTTTTTTTTTTTTTTTTTTTTTTTTTTTTTTTTTTTTTTTTTTTTTTTTTTTTGTCTGCTGGGTTTCTACACTAAAAAAGGTACTCCCTTTTTCTTTTTGAAAATTGAGTAGGAATGATTATTTTTGGAGATGGTATGTTGAAATTAAGTAACTCATTCCTCATTACACTTTTCATCCACTAGCTTTAGCATTCATTGATTTTTCTTGGTTGAATTACTACTATTACTGAATTATATCTATTGATGATTGCCAAATGGTGGTCTTTCTAATTTTATTACATTTATTAGTTGACATTCTACCATAAGAAAAAGCTTTCTTTTCCTCCCAGTATTGATCTGTTTGTTTAACTTTGTTCTTATGGACTCATGGTTGGTCTCCCTCCCTGCCTGTCTCCCTCCCTCTGTCCCTTCCTCCCTCCCTCTTTTTTTTGGAGATGGGATCTTGTATCCCTGGTGGGATACAAACTCTTGGGCTGAAGTGATCCTCCTGTCTCAGTCTCCTGAGTAGCTGAAATTACAGCTATTGTGCCCAACTTCATGGTTTCATTTTTTAATTTAGTGGGCATTGAATCCAACATTATTTTTATTTTCATGATCAAATTGTCCCATATTTGGTTAGTGGAATCCCCTTCAAGCTGTTCCTGTGGCCTTTTGACATGTCCCCATAGTCTTTATGTACTTTATTTCTGGTTCAGTGAGATGTTTTAGGCTCTTTTTGCAATTATCTCCTCTAAATCAGCTGTATCTCAGCCATATTCTGGTTCCTCAGCCATGCAGTGGGAATTGGTACTTAGAAACATCTGGGCAGCATGGCAAAGCTCCATCTCTATAGAAGATTAGCTGGGCATAGTGGCACATGCTATAGGCTGAGGTGAAAGAATTGCTTGAGCCTGGGAGATTGAGGCTGCAGTGAGCCGTGATAATACTACTGCACATCAGCTTGGGTGACAGTGCAAGACCCTGTCTCAAAAAACAAAACAAACCAAAAAAACACCTGAAAAATTTGGTTGAGAATTTAAATTTTTATTGAAAGAGGATATACTAAGTAAAACTTTCCCAACCACTTTGTGACTTTCTCTATTTGCATATGTACAGCTGTTTCCTTAAAAGGTAAATTGGAGTGATATGGTATTATGGAAAGTTTACTTGAGTGAGAAATAAGAAATAGATATTCAGTTCTTAGCTTTGTCCAACTTTATAAGTTATATTATCTTTTTGGCCCTCAGATTTTAAAATAAGATGTTTAGACTAGGTGTTTTCCTCTCAGATGATAAAATTTGGTCTTATATTTGTCTTGATTAGAAGTCCTGAAAACTGGGTTTTTAAAATTTGTTTAAGATTTAAACAAATAGATCCTAAAAACTGAGGTAATATAGTGGTTGCCCTGGGAAAAGGTATGATGAAAGGAGCACTTTCCCAAGGCTAGGCTGGGTGGCTCATGCCTGTAATCCCAACACTTTGAGAGGCTGAGGCAGGAGGATTGTTTGAGCCCAGGAGTTTGAGGACAGCCTGGACAACACAGTCAGACTCCATATCAAAAAACAAACAAACAAAAAACTAGCCAGGCATGGTATGTACCTGTAGTCCCAACTACTTGGGAGATTGAGGCAAGAGGATCGCTTGAGTCAGGGAAGTTGAGGCTGCTGTGGGTGGTGATCGTGCCACTGCATTCTAACCTGGACAACAAAGTGAGACCCTGTCTCAAAAAATAAAGGGACACTTTCATGTTTTATGTTATATTCTGTGTTAATACATTTTACATTTTTTCTTTTCTTTTTTTTTTGAGATGGAGTCTCACTCTGTAGCCCAAGCTGGAGTGTAGTGACGCCATCTTGGCTCACTGCAACCTCCGCCCCCCAGATCCCAGTTCAAGCAATTCTCCTGCTTCAGCCTCTCCAGTAGCTGGGATTACAGGCAGTGCCACCATGCCCAGTTAATTTTTGTATTTTTAGTAGAGACAGGGCTTTACCATGTTGGCCAGGATGGTCTCAGACTCCTGACCTCATGATCCGCCCACCTCGGCCTCCCAAAGTGCTGAGATTACAGGTGTGAGCCACCACTCCCAGCTCTATATTTTTTCTTTGATAATTCCTTAATATTACTTGACATTTGAAAATAATATTATAACTAAAAAGAAATTAAAGTTTTTGTCGGTGGTTACAGAATGGCAGCATGCAAGAATGTGGTGGTTTTTGTAAAAATTTGAATTAGTTGCAAATATTTGAAATTGGGGAGATCTCACATTAAAATTTGGATTAGGTCTTTTTGAAAAATCAGCATATCTGATAATACTGAGCCTGAATTTCTGTAGGCAGCTATTGACTGGACCTGAGGCTGTTGCTTAGGTGAGCAAATGATCTCTAGTTGCTCATAGAACCTTCCACTTCTATTTTCTGTTTCCTTCCTTTCTTTCTTTTTCATATATAATTTGCATACCATGAAATTCACCCCTTTAAATACTACAATTCAGTAATCTTTCATTTATTCACAAAATTGTGCAACCATTGCCACTGCCTAATTGCAGAACATTTCCTCATCCCCCAAAAGATACTTCATACCCATTCATAGTAATTCCCCATTTCTCACACCCTGGCCTTAGGAAATCACTAATCTACTTTTCAGTCTCTGTAGATTTGCTCTTCTAGACATTTCATGTAAGTGGAATCTGGGGCTTTTTAAAAATCTGGCTTATTCCACCTACCATAATGTATTCAAGGTTTGTCCATGTTAGAACATGGACAAATACTTTATTCTTTATAATGACTGAATAATGTTTATTTGTTGTAATTCTTTTTTTTTTTCTTTGAGTTGGAGTCTCTCTCTGTTGCCCAGGCTGGAGTGCAGTGGCGTGATCTCAGCTCACTGCAACCTCTGCCTCCCAAGTTCAAGCAATTCTCTTGCTTCAACCTCCCAAGTAGCTGGGATTACAGGCTCCTGCCACCACACCCGGCTAATTTTTGTAGTTTTAGTAGAGATGAAGTTTCACCATGTTGGCCAGGCTGGTCTCAAAACCCTGACCTCAAGTGATCCACCTGCCTTGGCCTCTTAAAATGCTGAGATTACAGATGTGAGCCACCACACATGGCCAATAATATTTCATTACATGGATATATGACATGCTTATCTCTTCATGAGTTGGTGGACATTTGGATTTCTGCTTTTGGGCTCTTATAAATAGTGCTGCATTGAATGTACAGGGTTTTGTGTGGTTATGTGCTTTCAGTCCTCTTGGATATATACAATAAGAGTGGAAACAGTGGCTCATATTTCTTCATATCATCTTCACCACCTGTCATTGTCTATCTGTTTGATTATAGCCATCCTACTAGATGTGAGGTGGTGTGTCATTTTGATTTTTATTGGCATTTGCCTGATGACAGATGATATTGAGCATCTTTAATTTTTTTTCAGTGTTGTGTCTATTACAGTTTCATATGAATTTAAGGATCAGTTTTTCATTTCTGCTGAAAGAGGCCATTGAAATTTTGATAGAGATTTCATTCACTCTGTAGATAACTTTGGGAGTATTGCTGTCTTAAAAATACTGTTTTTCCATTCATGAATATAGGATGTCTTTCTGTATATTTAGGTCTACTTTACTTTCTTTCAACAGTGTTTTGTAGTTTTTAGGGTACAAGTTGCATTTTGTTGTTGTTGTTAAATACCTTCCTAAGTACTTTATTCTTTTTGATGCTATTGTAAATGAAATTGATTTCTTAATTTTATTTCCAGAATGTTTATTGCTAATGTGTAGAAATACAATTGATTTTTGAATGTTGATTCTGTGTCCTGCACCTGTGCTGAATGTGTTTATTAGTTCTAATACTGTTTTTGTTAATTTCTTAGGATTTTCTGTAAGATTGTGTCACTTGCAAATGGGTGTAGTTTTACTTCTTATCCAATCTGGATTCCTTTTATTTCATTTTCTTTCCTCGTCTTCTGACTAGAGCCTCCAGTACAATATTAAATAGAAGTGGCAAGAGTGGACATCCCTGTATTGTTCCTAGCCTTAGTGAGAATGTATCTTGTTTTTCACCATTAAGTTTTTCTACCATAATAAACTTGAGTATATATTTTTCTGTTTGTTATCTTTTGAGTGTAAAAGGGTGTTGAATTTTGGCACATGCATTTTCTGTATGTTTTGAGATGATCATTTGGATTTTTTTTTTTCCCCTTGAGATGGACTCTTGCTCTGTCACCCAGGCTGAAGTGCGGTCTAGTGTGATCTTGGCTAACTGCCAGCCTCTGCCTTCCAGGTTCAAGGGATTCTCCTGCCTCAGCCTCCCAAGTAGCTGGGATTACAGGTACCCGCCACCATGCCTGGCTAATTTTTGTATTTTTAGTAGAGGCAGGGTTTCACCATGTTGGCCAGGCTGGTCTCAAACTCCTGACCTCAGGGATCCGCCTGCTTCACCCTCCCAAAGTTCAGGGATTATGAGTGTGAGCCACTGTGCCCAGCTGGTTTTTGTTCATTGTTCTGTTAATGTGGTTTATTACATTAATTGGATTTTATATGCTAAATCGACCTTGATTTTTTTGGATATATCCCAAATGTGCATGGTATATAATTTGTTTTTTAATGTTCTAGGTTAGGTTTGCTAGTGTTTTATTGAGGATTTTTGCATTTATATTGCTGAGATATTGATCTTTAGTTTTCTTACCATGTGATGGCTTTGTCTGGTTTTGATATTGGAGTAATACTGGCTTCACAATGAATTGGAAAATGTTCCTTCTAATTTTTTTTTTAACAGTTTTTGTAAATTCTGTAAATGTTTGAAGCCGTCTTGTCTAGGGCTTTTGTTTGTGATAAATTTTTTATTTCTAATTCAGCCTATTTACTTTTTATAGGTCTGTTCAGATTCTTAATTTCATCTTGAGTCAGTGTTGGCAGTTTGTTACTTTTCAGCAATTTGTCTATGTCATCTAAGTCATCTAATTTGTTGATGTCATCTAAGTCATCTAATTTGTTGATGTATGGTTGTTCATAGTATTCCCTTATCCTTTTTATTTCTGAAAGGTTGGTGTAATGCTCCCTTTTTAATTCTTGAATTTAATTATTTGTGTTTTTCCTCTTTTTTCTTTTTTTGGTTAGTCTAGCAAAAAGTTTGTTAGTTTTGATCTTTTCAAAGGGCCAATTTTTGTTTTATTGATTTTTTAAAATTTTCAGTGGTATTTTTGTTTTCTACTCTTTATTCCTTTAGTTTTATATTTAAATTGTTCATCTTCTAGTATTTTAAGGTCAAAGGTTAGGTTATTGATTTGACATCTTTCTTGTCAATGTAAATATTTATAGTTATAAATTTTATCTTTAGCTGCATCTAATAAGTTTTGGTTTGTTGTGTTTTCTTTTTTGTTTATCTCAAAGTATTTTCTAATTTCTCTTATGCCTTCTATAGACTCACTGATTATTTTTGAGTATGTTTTTAAATTTTCACATATTTGTGAATTTTCCAGATTTCCTTATGTTGCCAATTTCTAATTTCATAGCATTGTTGTCAGGGAACACACTTTGTATGATTTCAGTCTATATAGTTACTGAGATTTATTACTTAATATTTGGCCTATCTTGGAAAATGTTGTATATGTATTTGAGAACAATGTGTATTCTGCTGTTTTGAGGTTGATTGTTCTGTAGGCGTCTGTTAAGCCTAGTGGTTTTATAGCGTTGTATAAGTCTTGTATTTTCTCACTGATTTTCTCTCTACTTGTTTTATCCATTATTGAATGCAGGGCATTGAAATCTCCAACTTTTATTTTTGAATTGTGTGTTTCTTCCTTGAATTTTATGATTTTTTGCTTTGTGTATTTTGCAACTCTGTTAGGTGCATGTAGGTTTATAACTGCTATATCTTATTGATGCATTGGCTATTTTTCATTATAAAATGCCCTTTGTCACAACAATTTTTGTGTCATCATCTGTTTTGCTTGATAGTGGTATAGCCACAGCAGGCCTATTTTGACTACTTTTGCATAGTATATCTTTTTCTATCTTGTTTTGTCTTTGAATTTAAAGTGTGCACCAGGCACTGTGGTTCATAGTCCCAGGACTTAGGGAGGCCAAACTGGGAGGATCACCTTCACCCAGGAGTTTGAGACCAGCCTGGGTAACATAGTGAGACTCTGTACAAAATCCTTTTAAAAAATCAGCCAGATGTGATAGTGTGCACCTGTAGTCCCATCTACTCAGGGGTGCTGAGGTGGGAGGATTGCTTGAGCCTGGCAGATCAAGGCTGCAGTGAGCTGTGATCATGCCAGTGCCCCTCTGCCTGGGAAAGAGAACAAGACCCTGTCTCAAAAAATAAATAAATAAGAGCCTGTTTGTTGTAGGCAACATATTCAGGGTTAGTATTCCTTATCCAAAATGTTTGGGACCAGAAGTTTTTTGGATTTTTTTCATATTTTGTAATATTTCATATACATGGTGAAGTATCTTTGGAATGGGACTCAAGTCTAAACATGAAATTCTTTTATGTTTAATATACACCTTACTCATATAGCTAAACGTAATTTTATACAATTTTTAAATTGTTTTCGAGACAGGGTCTTGCCCTGCTGTCATACAGACTGGAGTCCAGTGGTACAGTAATAGCTCACCACAGCCCTGACCTCCCTGGCTCAAGCAATCCTTCCACTTTAGCCTTCCAAGTAGCTGGGACTACAGGCATGCACTACCACACCTGGCAATTTTTTTTTAATTCTTTTTTTTTTTTGGTAGGAATGGGAGTCCCCCTATATTGCCCAGGTTGGTCTCAAACTCCTGGGCTCACATGATCCTCCCACCTTGGTCCCCAAAATTGCTAGTATTATAAGTGTGTGCCACTGCACTAACCAACGATATTTTAAATAATTTTGTATCTGAAACAAAGTTTCTATTTTATTACCCTTGCATGCCTCTTTAATGAGGGGAATCTGGGCGTGCATGGAAAAGGCATATTGCAGTGGAAGGGGCTGGGAGGGTATTTTTTCTCCTGGGGGAATGCTGAATAAACTGTGAGTTGTTCGTTTGCCTTTTAACTGTGACATATCACATGAGGTCAGGTTTGTGGAATTTTTCATTCATAGTATCATGTTGACACTCATATTTTCCATCTTTTTTTTTTTTTTTTTTTTTTTTTTAAGACAGTCTTGCTGTGTCACCCAGGCTGGAGTGCAGCAGTATGATCACAGGTCACTGCAACTTCAACCTCCCAGACCCAAGTGATCCTCCTACCTCAGCCTCCCAAGTAGCTGGGACTACAGGCATACACTACTGTGCCCAGCTAATTTTTGTATTTTTTGTATAGATGGAGTTTCTCTGTGTTTGCCAGGCTGGTCTTGAACTCCTGGGCTCAAGCAATCTGCCTGCCTCGGCCTCCCAAAGTGCTGGGATTATGGCGGGAGCCACCATGCCTGGCCATACACACCTTTCTTTTATGTAACTCTATTTTTTTCCCTTTCCTGTGTGCTGTTAATATTATATGAATTATATCATTATATATTGTATACCTAGCAACACATATAATTATATGAATTATATCATTATATAATATATACCTATCATTATATATTGTATACCTGCTTTATGCAGTTTTGTTTTTTAAACCAATGTATTAGTTTCCTATTACTGCTTATATAGAAAAAAAGTTAACATAGTGGGCCTGATTGCTTATTTTTAGAAGGCCTGCTTTGGAGGTCAGCCTTTGGTTGACACCTGAGAACTTGGATTTCAGGAGGGTTCCAGCCTCCCTAAATGATAATTGATAATGGTTTGTACAAACACTATGGTTTATGTGGAATACCTGCTTTTCTTCTGGGAATCTGGATTTTTGATATGTGTTAGGCAAGGGTGCCTACATGATCAACCTCCAATACAAAACACCTCCCTCAGCAAAATATGTAGAATATTCATATTATGTATTTCTCATTAGTGTTATGTATACTGATTTTTTTCTTTTCATGGCTCATTTTCTGTTTCTTAATATATTCATCTTTTATCTTCTATTATTAATATATTCATCTGTTTTATCTTCTAAGGTAATAAAGAATGCTGATGGGAGAACCATTTTCCTAATTTTCAAATTGTTGAGCTGTTTGCCATGATGGGTGAGTTCAAACTAAAAACATTTTTCAGCTACAATTAAAGGATAGACTGGAAGTGAAAAAACTTTATTATGTGTTACTGTAAACCTTTTTATAAAAACATTTTATGAAATAGCACATTTATGAAATGTTTTGTATTTACTTAATATACTTTTAATTAAAGCACTTTTTGTGTTACTATGATAACACAAATTTTGTGTTAACACAAAATTTTAGAATTATCATTGTATGCATAACACAGTAGGGACATTCAAAATAAGCTGTTAAGATGTGTTATGATTTGCTTAAAGTCTGATGGCAAGAGAGAAATCATGAAATTTTATTTTATGATTAATAGAGCAGCAAATCACTGGTGCTCAGGGAGGGTATGTTTTACAACTCTTGGTCATATATTGTGATATAATGTTAAAGGAACTGAAGTATGGGAATGGGTTGGGTATGTTCAGTTTACATATCATTTTGTTTTCCTCATTACCTCCTTTTTGTTTTTCCTTGTCTTCTTTGTGTTAAGCTTTCCATCATGAGGCAGGGACTAGACAGGAAGACACTAGAAGGAAATGGAGTCATGAATGGCCTATCCTATCCTAAATCAAGAAAAATGGGACTGAGTAGTTGGATGTTAAATTTTGAAACTTAGACTAACCCTGGTATTTAACTCTGACATTTACTTGCCAGAGTTTGCCTTTATCACACATTTTCTACTTCTTGCTTAACACACACACACACACACACACACACACACACCCCCCATGAAGAACTTATATTTGCCCATCTGATGAAAGGAGGGGCTCGGACACTTTCACTGCGTGTCATTGTAGCAAGTATGTAAGCTCAGACTTCACCTTCTTACTTGAAAAATTTCTCTTCCACTTCCTTCTCTGTAGTCATGAGTAGCAGTGCCCTCTTGTAGCCCAAATTCTCCACTCTAGTCAGCCTTACTTTCAGCTCCAAATTGTGTGTACTTTTACTAAACTCCTTTCAACTTTTCGTTTTGGCTGCTGTTACTTGTGCTCTATGTATTGATCAAATTTATTTCTGTTAGCACCAATTAATACTGCTCTATAGTAGGCAACAATCACTGCTGAAAAATGTATACAGTGGTAGTCACAGAACACCATGACAGATGTTTGAATTTTTGATTGAGAATGTTCTTCTGTAATTCTTTTTCAAGTATCATGAATAAGCATATAAGGCATTTAATTCAACATTTCTGATAAAAGATTTTTGAAAACATTATTTTCCAAATGTTTTTTGGTTTTGTGCTCAGTTGAATGTCCTTCCAACATGTGTCGGAAACCCACTGCTTTTTCTGTGTACCCATTGGGTGGAATCTCGAATCCTTTGGGCATCCTCAGTGCCTACTAGGTCATTTTGTGATCTTCATGATTTATAACCTGTCTAATCTGCCTGGTATCCTGTGGCCACTGTTGAGCTCCTTAATAGAATTAAATAGTCTAAGAATTGTTAGAACAGTGCTTATTATAGTTTTTGAATATGCTTATCATGTGCTTGGTCTTTTGGGATTTATTAGCTTACAATTGTCAACCTCTTCAAAGTTTCTTATTGGGTACTATTTATTTATTTAAATAAGTTGTATATTCATTTTACTTATTTAAATAATCTTTAATTTATATAAAATATATAATTAATAATTAAATAATTTAAATTAAATTTATATAAATTTTATAAAATGTTTGTATATTATATATAATAAAAAGTATATTTTTATATAAATTATATAAAATAAATTTTAAAATGAATAAAATAATTACTTGATTATTTAAATAAGTACCCAGTAGTAATTCTTCAAGCCTACCAAGGAAGGAACTCAATTAAATTGCCCTTTGTTTTGTATGTCACCTTCCTAATATGGGAACTTCTGTTCAACTGGTCCTACCCTTTTTTTACATATGTGACAGAAAACCATACTTATTTATTTTTTTGTTCTCATTTTTCTTAATAAAGAAATAAGTATATATAAATGTTGGCTGGGCATGGTGGGTCACATCTGAAATCCCAGCACTTTGGAAGGCCCAGGCGGGTGGATCACTTAAGATCAGGAGTTTGAGACCAACCTGGCCGACATGGTGAAACACCACCTCTACTGAAAATATAAAAATTATCTGGACGTGGTGGCATATGTCTGTAATCTTAGCTACTTGGGAGGCTGAGACAGGAGAACTGCTTGAACCCAGGAGGCGGAGGTTGCAGTGAACAAAGATCACATCATTGTTCTCCAGCCTGGGCAACAAGACACTGTCTCAGCAACAACAACAAAAATTAGAGTATATATAAGTGTGATAATCTATTTTAGCCAAAGGCCCTCTCCCAAGGCATTTATTTTGGCATTGTAATATTAACGACATAAAATTGTTTAAATTCAAATGTTTAGGTTTTCTTTAATAAAATACTTCAAACAACATAGATATTTTTAAAAATTAGAGTTCCGGCTTTGCAAGACCAAGGTGGGAGGATCACTTGAGCCTGGGAGTTCAGGACCATCCTGGGCAGCGTCATAGTGGGACCCCATCTCTACAAAAAAATAAAAAAAGAATTAGAGTTCTATTCCTAGTATAGAATTGAGGATTTACCTTATTTATTTATTTATATTTTATATTATTTTATTTTATTTTTTGAGATGGAGTCTCACTTTGTCACTCAGGCTGCAGTGCAGTGGCACAATCTCAGTTCACTGCGACCTCTGCCTCCTGGGTTCAAGCGATTCTCTTGCCTCATTCTCCCGAGTAGCTGGGACTACAGGCATTCACCACCATGCCCAGGTAATTTTTGTTTTTAGTAGAGACAGTGTTTCATCATATTGTCCAGGCTGGTCTCAAATTCCTGACCTTGTGATCCGCTGGCCTCGGCCTCCCAAAGTGCTGGGATTACAGGCATGAGCCACCATGCCTGGCCAAGGATTTACCTTTTTAAAGAAGGTCACATCCAATGCTTTTATTCTCGTTGAGATCCTTCTGAGTTTATTGATGGTACATCTATTGTGATTATACTGTACCTGATTGGCTTGGTTACCTATTTGGTAAGCTACCGTTATGAAATAACTTTACTTTATAAAAAATACTTAGTGAAGGATTATAAAATTTTCTTTTAACCTGGAAATATTAATACATTAATGAAGTCAATAATAAAACCATTGTAACAATTACCTTTAAATTGTAATATGCAAATAACTTCACTACAAAATAGAGTATGTTAAATGTTATTAAAAATTAGTAAATTAGAAAAGTCAGCTGTTTGTGTGAGAGACTATTAGGGCTATTGAACTGTCAGAATATTTTTAGTGATTTCCCTTATAGGATAGGGCATATTTTAATTTTTATTACTCCAAGAACGTAAGTTAACGCTCACCAAAATGGTTACATTTTAAAGTGTAAACTATAAAGTCTCTTGATTCCTTTATTACTGTTTGTGATTATCATTGTAGTTTTGATTTACCAGTGAAAATAAATTAAGTAAGTTGTCCCTGAAGTCTTCTAGAGAGCTTATAATTGGCATTACTGGAAGGCATATGCTTTGAGTCTCAGAAGGAAATCTTTGTATATTTGGAAGAGTCTAAAAGTTCATGTTCATGATCCTTTCTCTCAGTTTTATAGACTTGGTACTTTTTCTAAAGAATGGAATTTTCTTACGTTGTCACTGGCCAAGATCTTTAAATAGTCTGTTTTTAGTCTTGTCAAACCTTATGTGAAGAAGTTTGAGAGCATTTTCAAATACAGTCGGCCAGTATCCACAGGTGAAGCTTTTCTTTGTTTCTGACTCTTAAGTATTGATGAAAGAAAAAAAACCTTCAAAAATGAAGTCTGTACTTTGAATATAAAAGCTAAATAATCATATTTATGCAAAGTTGTTTATTTTTTCCCTGCTTACTTTTTTTAAAGATTTTAGATGTCTTAATGTTTTGTTTCCAAGTCATAGAAAAGAATCTGTTATAACAGGGCAGTTTTGACTTTATTCTAGGAATTTAAATCATTGGAAGAATCAGAATGACTTCATCTTGTCTGTAAGTGACTCATGTGTAGACTGATGCTAGAGCTTGAGTCTAGTGCAATTTTATCAAAAGTGTAGGCATTAAAAATATTCTAGATGCATTTTGACGTTAAATTAATATATTCTCTATATTAAATTTTATTATAAATTTTGTTTGATGTCTATACATCTTGATATATATGTCACAATTGTAACTCTCTATATAATGTGTTATTTCAAAATTACCTAGATGATCAGCAAGCTTTGAACTCAATCATGCAAGATTTGGCTGTCCTTCATAAGGCCAGTCGACCAGCATTATCCTTGCAGGAAACCAGAAAAGCAAAATCTTCATCACCAAAAAAACAGGTATTTATTTTAATAAGTATATTTTATATTTCTATGAATTACTTTCCTTTAATATCCTAATGTTATGGAGGACTTATTTAATGTGTTTAGCTTTTATACTTTCAAGTCAAGTATTTTGTTAGTGTTTGTTATACATTTTCCTGTAAGAGTGTGTATTCATCTATTAACAATAGCAAAGTCATGGAATCAACCTAAATGCCCATCAGTGGTTGACTGGATAAAGAGAATGTGGTACATATACACCATGGAATTTTATGCGGCCGTAAAAAAGAACAAGATCATGTCCTTTCAGGAACATGGATGGAACTGGAGGCCATTATCCTTAGCAAACTAATGCAGGAACAGAAAATCAAATACCCCATGTTCTCACTTATAAGTGGAAGGTAACTAATGAGAACACGTGGAAACATAGAGGGGACCACACACAGTGGGACCTACTGGAGGGTGGCGGGTTGGAGGAGGTAAAGGGTCAGGAAAAATAACTAATGGATACTAGGCTTAATACCTCGGTGGTTAAATAATCTGTACAAGCAACCCCCATGACATGAGTTTACCTGTGTAAGAAGCTTGCACATGTACCCCTGAACTTAAAATAAAAGTTAAAAGAAAATTTTTTAAAGTATGTGTTTATAAAGAATGGTAGCATTCTGCAGCCAAGGTTGACCCCTTCCCAGAAAAAATAAGGCAGCATTTTATTTAATGTGGTAACTGTTCTCCAAAGCTGACATTTTATCCATTTTTCAAGCACTTAAGCAAATTGATTTTTTATTGTTGTTCTTCAGATAATCTATTCTGGATGTTTAGAAATTAGGATGATTTTATTCTGATAAATGAAATTAGTTTGGGATACTCAGCATGACACGTAAAAATATAATATTCTGTATTTGACATAACAGGATCAGCAAATATCTCATACTCCTGGTACCTTCTCTAATAGATTTTGATTTTTTTTTTCCTGTTGCACCCAGATTCAGCAACATAATTCTCAACTTCTTAGCAGACACTATCAATTGATTGTGCTGGTACAGAAATTGAAACTTCCCTCCCCATCTGCTCTATTTTAAATGAACGGATTTTAAAAAAATGATTTAGAAATTGTAGAAATTTAATCTCTGAATGATTTGTCTAATTCTGAAAGACTGATTTGTCATTTCATTGCAGAATGATGTCCGAGTCAAATTTGAACATAGAGGAGAAAAAAGGTAAGGAAGGAAACATTACCTGTTTGTTAATTGATTTAATCAAATGTGTATGCTAATTAAGCTATTGAAAGGTTCTTTTTGGACTTGAATGAAGTTTCATGGCTTATAAATTGAGAATAGAGTAGTCCTTGGGAAGGTGTAATGTGCTACACTTAAGATAGATAAAATATGTCAAAATTCAGGCTACACATTAGAAATGATTAATGTCTTGGGGGGAGAGATCCAAGATGGCCGACTAACAACAGCTCAGGAATGTAGCTCCCAGTGAAAGCGCAGAGAACGAGTGGACGCCGCACTTTCCGACGAGTTTTTGTTGCCCACAGACTGGGAGATTCCCGGCGGAGAAGCCACGCGGGTCGCCGGCGCGACTCTTTTGGCCAGCGCGGCTCTTTTGCCGGCACTCAGCGCGGCGCTTCCCGGTGCGGAGAGTGCGGGACGGACGGGGACGGGCTCGGCTGGTCCCATCCCCACAAGGAAAACAGCAATTGGAAGTGCTGAGGACGGAGAGTTTCACAGCGGGCGCAGCGAACCCGGGAAGAGGGGAACCGGCGTCCGCCAAAGGAAAACTAAGAAACAGAAAAACTTCATCACCGGGCAGAGAGAGATCCAAAATGGCCGCGTAGCAGCGGCCCCGGATTGTGGCTCGCGGTGAGGGCGCAGAGAGCGAGTGGACGCCGCAGTTGCAG
>PVKP010021079.1:0-39714 GCA_004027715.1 Plecturocebus donacophilus | reverse complement strand
ACCACATAACTGGAAGTAAATCACTCCCCAGCAATTGCATAGCATTTCACAGGTTTAAATAAAATATTGGTTGTCTGCTTATTTGTTATTTTCATCCCCTATTCCTTCCTGTCTCTGTTGTTAAACACAATTATTGGCATAAAAGAGGTTTTTAATACCCATTTTTAGACTGTATTCTAGCCTGGGCAATAAAACAAGAATCCCATTCTCTCTCCCTCTTTCTCTTCCTCTTTCTTTCTCCCTTTCATTCTTTTTTTTTCTTTCTTTTGCTGTTTCTTTCTCTCTCCTTTTCTCTCTTTTTCTTTCTCTTTCATTCTTTTTTCTTTCTTTCGATGTTTCTTTCTTTCTCCTTTTTCTAAAATCTCTTCCTCTTTCTCTCTTTCATTCGTTTATTCTAAAAATAAAAAATAAAAAAAAATTAAAAAAAATAAATTTTAAATATTTAATTAAGTTATTTATTTGAGATGGAGTCTCACTCTGTTGCCCAGGCTGGAGTGCAGTGGTGTGATCTTGGCTCACTGCAACCTCTGCCTCTGAGGTTCAAGTGACTCTCCTGCCTCAGCCTCCCAAGTAGCTGGGATTTTACAGGCACCTGCCACCACACCCAGCTAATATTTTGTATTTTTATTAGAGATGGGGTTTCACCCGTTGGTGAGGCTGGTCTCGAACTCCTAACCTTGTGATCTGCCCACTTTGTCCTCCCAAAGTGCTAGGATTACAGGCGTGAGCCACTGCGCCAAGCCACTGTTCAGGCTCATTAGGAGACATGACTTATACACGACAGCAGGGGGAAGAGAGACTTTGAAGCTTCCTCGGTGGCATCCCTAGGCAGAAAGCTTTTTTTTTTTTAATTTTTTGAGACAGAGTCTTGCTCTGTCACCCAGGCTGGAGTCCAGTGGTGCCATCTCAGCTCACTGCAGCCTCTGCCTCCCAGGTTCAAGCAGTTCTCCTGCCTCAGCCTCCTGAGTAGCTGGGACCACAGGCATGTGCCACTGTGCCCAGCTAATTTTTATATTTTTAGTAGAGACAGTGTTTCACCATGTTGGTCAGGCTGGTCTCGAACTCCTGACCTAAGCTGATCCAC
Organism: Plecturocebus donacophilus; assembly: GCA_004027715.1. Lineage (NCBI taxonomy): Eukaryota > Metazoa > Chordata > Mammalia > Primates > Pitheciidae > Plecturocebus > Plecturocebus donacophilus. Next base: position 38,630 of record PVKP010021079.1, on the reverse strand, counting down.
CTGCCTCAGCCTCCCAAAGTGCTGGGATTACAGGCGTGAGCCACCACGCCCAATCAGTAATGTATTTTAGATTGACAAATTGTTTGGAATCTTAAAATCAGCCATTAAATCTAGAGAGTTTTGTCATAGATCAAAGAGCATTCCAAAACAAATTAGTCACCCCTTTTCTTATAGAAGCAGTTTATAATAAATAAGCTTTAGATGTATCTTATGTTCAAAGAGAGCACTTGGTGTTCTATACAGTATAATATCAAAACACCAATAAGGAGACAGGATTTATTGGCTTAATGTTCTCTTCAGAGCTCTTGATATTCATGTAGCATAATTATTAAAAACATGGACTCTGATGCCAAACTTCCTTGAGTTTAGCTTGGAGAGACTATTAAACCTTGCTCTGTCTCAGTGTCCTCATCTTAATGGAGTTGTGGTGAAGACTTTTTATTTATTTATATAACTGTGAAGAATGTGCACATATATGTATTTATGCACATATATAATTTATGTATGTACACATTCATATGCACATATATGTATTTATGTATGTCTATATGAAACTGACCCCACAGTCCCATAGACAGTTTTTTTGGATAAACATAGAAATTGACCCTTCTTGTGCTGGCTTAGGCAGCACATATAGTAGAATTGGAACAACAACAAAAACAGAAACTGACCTTCTGGTCTTAAAGCTTGAAACTTAACATTTGTTTTATTTTATTTTATTTATTTATTTATGCATTTTATTTTATTTTATTTTTTTGAGATGGAGTCTGTCACCCAGGCTGGAGTACAGTGGCGCCATCTTGGCTGACTGCAACCTCTGGCTCCCAGGTTCAAGTGATTCTCCTGCCTTAGCCTCCTGAGTAGCTGGAATTACAGGTGTGCATCACCATGCTCGGCTAATTTCTTTGTTTGTTTTAGTAGAGACAGGGTTTCACCATGTTGTCCAGGCTGGTCTCGAACTCCTAACCCTAGATGGTCCACCCGCCTCAAACTCCCAAAGTGCTGGAATTACAGGTGGGAGCCACTGCACCCAGCCACATTTGTTTTATCTGAGTTCTCAGGAAACTACCTTTAGGCCTCTCAAAAGTATCAAAGAACTGAAACTCACCAGATCACCACATCCAGACAATGAGATTCGAGGACGTCTTATTCATCATGATTACTGCCTTGCTCCTCCCTAGTTCTTGTTTTCTCTCTCACTTCTTTTTTCTTTCAGACAGATTCTCACTCTTATTGCTTAGGCTGGAATGCAATGGCATGATCTCAGCTCATGCAACCTCCCCCTCCTGGGGTCAAGCGATTCTCCTGCCTTAGCCTCCTGAGTAGCTGGGATTACAGTCACCACCATACCCTGCTAATTTTTGTATTTTTAGTAGAGATGGGGTTTCACCAAGTTATCCAGGCTGGTCTCGAACTCCTGACCTCAGGTGATCTGCCCGCCTCAATCTCGAAAAGTGCGTGAACCACCCCCATCCCCTCGTTTTCTTTTACACTGTTACATTTCTTTTTGCTATATAAACTCCTGGTTACAGTCAGTCTGGGAGTTAGATTTGAGACTGAATTCCCAATTCCTTGGCTGCAGCACCCAATTAAAGCCTTCTTCCTTATCGATAATTGTGGTCTCAGTGATTGGCTTTCTGAGCAGAGAGCAGCAGGACTTAGACTGAACCCCTGGTGTTTTGGTAATGAATACACTCTCATGTAGAGCATTTAGAATAGTCTAAGGACATGGCAAGCACTGTACATGTTAATTATTTATCTTTACAAATCAACCTTAATATTGTCCAGGCATGGTAGCTCACACCTGTAATCCCAGCACTTTGGGAGGCCAGAGGCAGGCAGATCACTTGAGACCAGGAGTTTGAGATCAGCCTGGCCAACATGGCAAAACCTCATCTCTACTAAAAATACAAAAATTAGCTGGGCCTCGTGGTGGGTACCAGTAATCCCAGCCACTTGGGCAGCTGAGGAGGAGAAACATTTGAACCTGGGAGGCAGTGATTGCAGTGAGCCGAGATTGTGCCACTGTGTTTTATTTTGAGTGACAGAGTGAGGCTTCATCTCAAAAACAAACAAATCAACCTGAATATCATTCCTCAAATACTTACCAATTCTAAATATTTTATCATGAAAGAATATTAAAAGTCCGAGCTCGGTGGCTCACGCCTGTGATCCCAGCACTTTGGGAGGCCGAGGCGGGTGGATCATCTGAAGTCGGAAGTTTGAGACCAGCCTGGTGAACGTGGAGAAACCCCATCTCTGCTAAAAATACACAATTACCTGGGCGTAGTGACACATGCCTGTAATCCCAGTTACTAGGGAGGCTGAGGCAGGAGAATTGATGGAACTCGGGAGGCGGAGGTTGTGGTAAGCTGAGATCGCACCATTGCACTCCAGCCTGGGTGACAGAGTGAGACTCTGTCTCAAAAAAAAAAAAAAAAAGATTTAAATTTATTTAAAATGTTTATATCATAATTACATAAATCTTTTGTTTCTTTTTGTAAATAGGTTTCTTGACCTATAAAAAGAACTGTTTGCTCAAAAGAAGAAACCTCCCGCCAGGCACAGTGGCTCATGCCTGTAATCCCAACACTTTGGGAGGCCGAGGCAGGCAGATCACCTGAGGTCAGAAGTTTGAGAACAGCTTGGCCAACATGGCTAAATCCCGTTTCTACTAAAAATACAAAATTAGCTAGGCATGGTGGCATGCTCCTGTAATCCCAGCTACTCAGGCGGCTGAGGCAGGAGAATCGCTTGTACCTGGGAAGCGGAGGTTGCAGTGAGCTGAGATTACGACACTGCACTCCAGCCTGGGTGACAGAGGGAGACTCCATCTAAAAAAAAAGAGTAAAGAAAAGAAACGTCTAATTTTCAAATTTGTTTAGATCCAGGTATAGGTCAATTTGAAAAATCTTAAAAAATATTAACTATCCAGGCCATAGTATTCTTCAGAAAATGGCTGTAAGGGGCAGCAATACTAAGCATGAATTTATGAACATAAGTGCTGCTTTTTTCCACCTTAGTTTGATTTAAATTTAATGTCCTCTCACAATGGAAAATGATTTACAATAAAGAGATAAACTGGAAAGAATAAGAAAATGGAAACAAGATGTCATTTTTTTTACTACCCAACAGATTTACCATATGTTTTAAAATGATATTTGGCCATCTACAGTAAATGAAACAAAATGCTTTTTAAAATAATGTAACACTTTAAACTATTTTTACTACCAAACTCTCTCCTGTGAAATATCCATCTTACTAAGCAAAGGTTTATTTAAGCTCCACTTACATCTATGTTGTTTTTAGCTCATTTCCTTTTTTAAAAAGCAATTGGTGAGTTTATTTCCCAGTTTAGCTGTTATAATAAAATATAAAAGGCATTTCTGTTTTGGCCTCTAGTATGGCATTATCAAAAGCTGCGAAACTCACAGCAAAATATAGGACAGTGTAAAATTAGAAGCTGCTGGTGTTTCTTTAGCAGCAGTTGCTGCTCTTGCAGTTGTTTTCCCCTCTTGCCACCCGCACAAATCTGAAAGTCACCTCTGTGTACCAGACAGCAAACCCCAAGTGTATTTTTTAAATAACAGCTTTATTATTGACATCACACAGACTTCACCCTTTTAAAGTACACAATTCGATGGGTTTTAGTATACTCACACAGTTGTGTAACCATTACCATTGTCTGTTTAGAACATTTTCTTCTCTCAAAAAACAAAAACCAAAACAAAAAACCTCCATATCCTTTAGCAGTCATTCCCCATTCCTTCCTTCCCCCAGGACCTGGCAATCACTAATCCGCATTCTGTCCCCGTGGACTTGCCTATTCCAGACATTTCATATACATGGAATCATAATTATATGGCCTTTGTGACTGGCTTCTTTTGCTGCTGCTTCTTCCTTTTTAAAATTTTTCTTGTAGAGACAGGGTCTCACCATGTGGCCCAGGCCAGTTTCAAACTCCTGGGCTCCAGGTGACTCCCAGTGCCCAGGATGTGTGCTGCTGGGCGGAGGGGCCCGGCCTGTGTTCTCTCCTTCCTCCCCGCCTCCAGCTGCCCACAGGACCTTTCTCTCGCAGCCGTTGGGACCCCGTATCATCGCCAAGGACAAGCATGATGCCCCCCAAACAGGGAGGTGATGGAATTAAGCCACCCCCAATCACTGGAAGATTTGGAACCTCACTGAAAATTGGTATTGGTAGATTGCTAAATGTTGGGAAATCTACTTTCTTCGATGTATTAACCAATAGTCAGGCTTCAGAAGAAAACTTCCCATTCTGCACCATTGATCCTAATGAGATCAGAGTACCTGTGCCAGATGAAAGGTTTGACTTTCTTTTCCAGTACCACAAATCAGGAAGCAAAATTCCTGCCTTTCTAAATTGCTGGCCTTGTGAAAGGAGCTCACAGTGGGCAGGACCTGGGGAATGCTTTTTTAAAAATCTCATATTAGTGCCTGTGATGGTATCTTTTATCTAACATGTGCCTTTGAAGATGGTGATATCGCCCATGCTGAAGGAAGTTAGATCCTATTGGAGATATAGAAATAATGCATGAAAAAAATAAAGAAGAAAAAAAAATACATGAAGACCTTCAGCTTAAAGATGAGGAAATGATTGGGCCCATTACAGACGAACTAGAAAATGTGGCTGTGAGAGGAGGAGATAAAAAATTAAAACCTCTTTGGGAGACCAAGGCGGGTAGATCACAAGGTCAGGAGTTCAAGACCAGCCTGGACAATATGGTGAAACCCCGTCTCTATTAAATGTACGAAAATTAGCTAGGCATGGTGGTGCACACCTGTAATCCTAGCTACTTGGGAGGCTGAGGCAGGAGAATTGCTTGAACCTGGGGGGCAGAGGTTGCAGCAAGCCAAGATCACGTCACTGCATTCCAGCCTGGGTGATAGAAGGAGACTCCATCTCAAAAAACAAAACAAAAAAACGCCTAAAACCTGAATATGATATAATGTGCAAAGTAAAACTCTGGGTAATAGATCAAAAGAAACCTGTTCGCCTCTATCATGATTGGAATGACAAAGAGATTGAAGTGTTGAATAAACACTTATTTTTGCCTTCAAAACCAATGGTCTACTTGGTTAATCTTCCTGAAAAAGACTACATTAGAAAGAAAAACAAGGCCAGGTGCAGTGGCTCACGCTTGTAATCCCAGCACTTTGGGAGGCTGAGGAGGGCAGATCACATGAGGTCAAGAGTTTGAGACCAGCCTGACCAATATGGTAAAACCCTGTCTCTACTAAAAATACAAAGATTAGCTGGGCATGGTGGCGGAAGCCTGTAGTCCCAGCTACTGGGCGGCTGAGACAGGAGAATCGCTTGAACCTGGGAGACAGAGGTTGCAGTGAGCCAAGATCGTGCCATTGCACTCCAGCGTAGGCAACAGAGAGAGATTGCGTCTCAGAAAAACAAAAAACAAGCAAAAAATCAAAAGGGTTGATAACAAAGAGTGGGTGGACAAGTATGACCCCAGGTGCCTTTGTCATTCCATTTCTTTTAGTGAGGTCTTGGCAAGAATTGAGGCTCAGGAGAGACTGAAGTATCTGGAAGTGAACAGGACACAAAGAGCTTTGCCAAAGATCATTAAGGCTGGGTATACAGCACTCCAACTAGAATACTTTTTCACTGCAGGCCCAGATGAAGTGCGTCCATGGACCCTCAGGAAAGGGAGTAGGGCTCCTCAGGCTGCAGGAAAGATTCACACGGATTTTGAAAAGGGATTCATTATGGCTGAAGTAATGAAATACGAAGACTTAAAGGGGAAGGCTCTGAAAATGCAGTCAAGGCTGCTGGAAAGTACAGACAAGTCAGAAATTATATTGTTGAAGGTGGAGATGTTATCTTCTTCTAATTTAACACACCTCAACAACCAAAGAAGAAATAAAACTAAGTTATTGCTCAGGTAAACATACAACTTCCAAAAGGCATATGATTTTTTAAAATTAAAATTTCTGAAAACTGATGGGACAAATGAAGTTGGGGAGATGGGAATCTTCAACAAATTATTATTATTTGTTTTAAAATTAAAATACCGTGTGTCTCCAGTGAAATGCAAGTTCACGAAATGCGAACAACTTTGCATTTCATGTGACTAAAACCCTACTCCAAATTGTAGAAGCTTTTTAGGAACCATGTTACTCTCAGGATACTTCATTAATCTCCGTCCTGTAGGCTAAGTCTGACACATTTGACAGTGAGGACAATGTGGCTTGCTCCTTTTTGAATCTACAGATAACACACGTTTTATAGTACTCCAGATATCCTCACCGAATAAAACATTTGACAAAAAAAATCCAAAACAAACAAAAAACCAGACTCCTGCTCTCAAAGCAATTCTGCTGCCTCAGCCTCCCAAAGTGCTGGGATTACAGGCATGAGCCACCATGCCTGGCTGGCTTTTTTTTTTTTTTTTTTTGAGATGGAGTCTTGCTCTGTTTCGCAGTCTGGAGTGCAGTGGTGAAATCTTGGCTCACTGCAACTTTCACCTCTTGGGTTCAAGCAATTCTCCTGCCTCAGTCTCCCAACTACCTGGCATTACAGGTGCCCGCCACTATGCCCAGCTAATTTTTGTATTTTTAGTAGTGACTGGTTTTTACCATGTCAGTGAGGCCGGTCTCGAACTCCTGACCTCAAGTGATCCACCTGCCTCGGCCTCTCAAAGTGCTGGGATTACAGGTGTAAGCCACTGCACCCAACCCTGGCCAGCTTTTTTCACTTAGTTGAATGCTTTCAAGTTTTATTTATGTTGCAGAATGTATCAGTACTTCATTCCTTTTTATGGTCAAATAATATTCCATTGTATGAATATACCACATTTTGTTTAATCATTCACTAGATGATGGACATTTCGGTTGTTCTTATTTGTTGATTATTATGAACAATGCTGTTAATTAACATTTATGTATAAGTATTTGTTTATTTATTTAAAGAAATGGGGCTTCACTATCTTGGCCAGGCTGGCCTTGAACTCCTGACCTCATGATCCACCCACCTCGGCCTCCCAAAGTGCTGGGATTACAGGTGTGAGCCACTGTAACCAGCCTATGTGTAAGTTTTTATGTGGACACGTTTTTATTTTTCATGAGTATATGTACAAGGAATGAAGTTGCTGGGTCATACGATAAACTTTGAGGAACTGCCAGACTATTTTCCAAAGTGGCTGCACCATTTAGCATTGCCACTTGCAGTGCATGAGGGTGCCGATTTCTCCACATTCTAACACTTGTTATCTATCCTTTTGATTATAGCCATTCTAGCAGGAATGATGTAGTATCTCATTCTGATTTTGATTTGCATTTCTCTGATGGCTAACGACATTGAGCATCTTTTCATGTGCTCATTGTCTATTTGCATATCTTCTTTGAAAAATGTCTTTTCAGATTTTTTTTAAATTTTGGGTTTTGTCTTTTTTTTTTTTTTCTTGAGACAGTCTTGTTTGGTTGTTAGGTTGGAGTGCAGTGGTTCAATCTCGGCTCACTGCAACCTCTACCTCCTGGGTTCAAGAGATTCTCCTGCCTCAACCTCCCAAATAGCTGGGATTACAGGCGTCTGCCCCCATGCCCAGCTAATTTTTGCATTTTTAATAGAGATGGGGTTTCACCATGTTGGCCAGGATGCTCTCGATCTCCTGACCTCATGTGATCCACCCGCCTCAGCCTCCCAAAGTGCTGGGATTACAGGCATGAGCCACTATGCCCAGCCAGGTTTTGTCTTAATATTGGGTCATAAGAGTTTTTTTAGAGTATATTCTGAATACAAGTCCCATATCAGATATATGATTTACAAATATTTTCTTCTATTCATGGGTACTTGCACTTTCTTGATGGTATTTTTTGAAGCACTAAACTTTTTACTTTTTGTGAATTCCGGTTTATCTATTTATTTCTTTGGTTGCTTGTGCTTTTAATGTTGTATCTGAGAAACCATTCTCTAACCCAAGAAAATTTACTCTGGGGGGTTATGGTGGCTCATACCTGTCATCTCAGCACTTTTGGGAGGCTGAGACTTGAGGCCAGGAGCTGAAGATCAGCCTGGGCAACACAGTGAGGCCTTGCCTCAAAAAAAAAAAAAAAAAATTAAAAAGTAGCCAGGCATGGTGGTGTATATCTGTGGTCCCAGCTCCTCAGGAGGCTGAGGTGGGAGAACCGCTCGAGCCCAGGAGGTGGAGGCTGTAGTAGACCATGTTCACACCTCTGCACTTCAGCCTGAGTGACTGAGTGGGACCCTGTCTCCAAAAATAAATAAATACATACATACATATTTAATACAGAAGCTGCCTGAACTCAGTCCTTTTAAAAAAACAAAAAACAAAAACTTTAAAATTTACTTATGTATTTTTTCTCTAAGTTTTACAGTTTTCGCTCTTACATTTAAGCCTGTGACCCTTTGTGTTAATCTCTATGTATGGTGTGACACAGGAGCCCAAATTAATTCTTTTGTAATTCAGTTATCTCAGCACCATATAATGAAAGACTGTCTCTTTCTCGTCGAACTTTCTTGGCATCTTTGTCAAAAATCAGTTGACCATGAAGGTAAGGGTTTATTCTGGGCTCTAATTCTATGGCATTGATCTATATGAATGTTCTTATACCAGGACCACACTGTCTTGATTGCTGTAGCTTTGGGCTTGATGTGGTTCAGCTTTGTGTCCCCACCCAAATCTCATCTTGAATTGTAATCCCCATTATGTGGAGGTCATTGAATCATGGAGGCATTTCCTCATGCTGTTCTCTTGACAATGAGTTCTCACAAGATCTGATTGTTTTATAAGGGGCTCTTTCCCCTTTCTCTTGGCACTTCTTCCTGCTGCCTTGTGAAGAAGGTGCCTTGCTTCCCTTCCACCTTGATTGTAAGTTTCCTGAGGCCTCCCCAGTCGTGCTGAACTGTGAGTCCATTAAATTTCTTTCCTTTATAAATTACCCAGTCTCAGGAAGCTATTTATAGCAGTATGAAAACGGACTAATACAGCGTTGCTTTGAAATCGGGAAGCGCCAGTCCTTCAACTTTGTTCTTTCTCAAGATTATTTTGGCTATCTTGTGTCCCTTGTATTTCTTTCACTATTTTTCTACCGTTTGTAGTTTTAACTGAGCATTTTCATATGACTTCATTTTTCTCTCCTTTTTATTATTTTCTTTTTTTCTTTCTTTCTTTTAATAGAGACGGGGTTTCCCCCTATTGGTCAGGCTGGTCTTGAACTCCCGACCTCAGGTGATCCACCCACCTCAGCCTCCCAAAGTGCTGGGATTACAGGCCTGAGCCACCGCGCCCAGCCCTTTTTATTATTTTCTTAGCATATTCATTGTACTTCTTTTTTTCTTTTTTTTTTGACAATCTTTTTCACTGGTAGCTCTAGGTTCCCTTGTTTTTTTTTTTTCTTTTCTTCAGAGACAGGGTCTCACTGTGATACCCAAGCCTGAGTGGAGAGGTGTGAACATGGTTCACAGCAGCCTCTACCTCCTGGGCTCAAGCAGTCCTCCCACCTCAGCCTTCCAGATAGGTGGGACTACAGGCACAAGCCATCACACCACACTAATTTTGTTGTTGTTGTTGTTTTAGTTTATTGTAGACAGGGAGTCTCACCATATTGCCCAGTCTGGTCCTGAATTCTTGGCCTCAAGCAGTTCTCCCACCTCAGCCTCCCAGAGTGTTGGGATTAGAGGCATGAGCCACCATGCCCGGCCAACTCTTGTTGGATTGGCTTGAATTTTAGGATTGGCTTGATAATTTCTGCAAGAAAGAAAACTGGGTTTTTGATAGGATTGCCTTGAGGCTGGGCATGGTGGCTCATGCCTGTAATCACAGCACTTTGGGAGGCCAAGGTGGGCGGATCACCTGAGGTCAGAAGTTCGAGACCAGCCTGGGCAACATAGTGAAACCCTGTTACTACTAAAAATGCAAAAATTAGCTGAATGTGATGGTGCATGCCTGTAATCCCAGCTACTCAGGAGGCTGAGGCACTAGAATCTCTTGAACCCCAGGAAGTGGAGGTTGTAGTGAACTGAGATCGTGCCACTGCACATCAGCCTGGGTGACAGAGCGAGACTCTGTCTCAAAAAAATGAAAATAAATAAAATCACACTGCTCCATAAATAAGTGCAATTATTATGTGTCAAAAATAAAAATTATATTAGAACTAATAAACAAGTACAGCAATGTTATAGGGTATAAATCAATAAACAAAAACTAATCATATTTCTGGCTCAGTGGCATGAGCCCGGGAGTTCAAGACTAGCCTGACCAACATGGTGAAACCCCATCTCTACTAAAAATACAAAAAATTAGCCAGGCATTGTGGTGGGCATCTGTAATCCCAGCTACTCAGGAGGCTGAGACAGGAGAATCGCTTGCACTCTGGAGGCAGAGGTTACAGTGAGCTGAGATTGTGCCATTGCACTCCAGCCTGGGCAACAAGAGCAAAACTCTGTCAGAAAAAAAAAAAAATTGGCTGGGTATGGTGGCTCATGCCTGTAATCCCAGCACTTTGGGAAATCCCAGAACTTTGGGAAGCCAAGGCAAGCGGATCACGAGGTTAAGAGATCGAGACCATCCTGGACCAAAATGGTGAAACCCTGTCTCTACTAAAACTTAAAAAATCAGTGGCGTGCACCTGTAGTCCCAGATATTTGGGAGGCTGAGACAAAAGAATTGCTTGAAGCTGGGAGGGAGAGGTTACAGTAAGCTGAGATGATGCCACTGCACTCCAACCTGAGAGACAGAGTGAGACTCCGTCTCAAAAAAAAAGAATATTTTTAAAAATATAGTACCTGTATCAGAACATCACACTGAGGCCAGGTGCGGTGACTCATGCCTGTAATCCTAACACTTTGGGAGCCCGAGGCAGTTTCATCACTTGAGGTCAGGAGTTCAAGACCAGCCTGGTCAATACAGTGAAATCCCATCTCTACTAAAAGAAGAGGAAGCTGGCGGCATGGGGACGGGGATGAACAGTTGGGGAGTGGGGGTATTGTTAAAAAAAAAATTGGGTCTGCTTTAACCCAAGGGGAATCAGAAGATCAAAAGCGGTTTGGGAAAGCCAGAACCATCAGGGATAGAGGGAGAAGGAAAATCTGAGTCGGGGGGTGGGGGGATTCTTTTTGGCAGCTGGGGTGAAGGGACTGCTTTCTCCCTGCTAGGATTCCCCCCAGCCCCTCTGGTCAGGTAGGAAGGGGGCAGCCTGCTAGCCCAGGGCAGGTGTGGGGTTGCTAGATACTCCAGGCAGGGGACAAGAAGGGGCTTACGAAGGCTTGTTCTCCAGGGAGATGACTGCACTGCACCCCAGCTTCTCTGCCTGATGTTACTGTACTGGGTGCAGCGGCCCTTGACCTCCTCATAGCAGTTTGCTTGTAATTCATGCTTGATCCCTGTCAGCTTCTTTTTGATGGTGTCCTTGGAGCTGGCATGGATTATCTTGCTCTTAAGAGGTGCAGACTCAGGGGACCAGATAATAGACACCAGGTCCTCCTTGTTGCTCTCCTTGGTCTTGTAGGTTGGCCATAGAGGGTGTAGGCAGTCCTTATCCTGCAGCGGCTTGACAAAGGTGGCGTAGAGACTGTCGGCGGTCGGGCCCACATCACCTACCAGGATCTTGCCCTTCTCAAGGATGAGTTTCTTGAACTCACTCAGGACAATTGCTGTCTTGCGCTTCTTCACCTCCTCTGGCGTCGAAGACTTACACACCTTCATGCCGTTGAACACCTTGATGACACCATCAGAGACAGCCACACCGGCACTCACCTTTCTGGAAGCAAAAAGGAGAGCCATGGAGAACCTCAGACAACCAGAGCGCTGCAGCTGCTGCTGGGACCCGATGGAACCTCAGCCATGATCTTTAAAGACTGTTTTATACTCTGGAAAAATGCATTCTGTTGTTTATATTTATTGAAACTGCAATTTCAAGGTCTTTAGGAAAACATGCTAATATTATTTTGGAATCAATTTGTCATGTAGAATTGGAATAAAATTTGGTGAAGTTTTTTTTTTTCTTGAGACAGAGTCTCGCTCTGTCACCCAGGCTGGAGTGCAGTGGTGCGATCTCAGCTCACTGCAGCCTCTCCCTCCTGGGTTCAAGCAATTCTCGTGCCTCAGCCTCCCGAGTAGCTGGAACTACAGGCATGTGCCACCACACCTGGCTAATTTTTGTTTTTTTAGTAGAGATGGGGTTTCACAATGTTGGCCAGGCTGGTCTCGAACTCCTGACCTCAAGTGATCCACCTGCCTTGGTCTCCCAAAATGCTGGGATTACAGGCATGAGCCACCATGCCTGACCTTGGTGAAGTATTTTCTTCTTCTTTTTAAAATAAAACCAACAAAGTCAAAAGTTGTGTTTTTTTGTTTTTGACAGAGTCTTGCTGTGGCAAGATGGTGCAGTGGCACGATCTTGGCTCACTGCAACTTCTGCCTGCCGGGTTCAAGCGATTCTCCTGCCTCAGCCTCCTGAGTAGCTGGGACCACAGGTGCCTGCCACCATCACCGGCTAATTGTTGTATTTTTAGTAGAGACGGTTTCACCATGTTGACCAGGCTGGTCTCGAACTCCTGACCTCAAGTGATCCACCCTCCATGACTTTCCAAAGTACTGAGATTATAGGCATGAACCACCATGGCCAGCCTGGTGAAGTATTTCTATTGTCATGTTGCTAAAACAATAGTTGGAAATGTCTAATGGACAAAAACAGTAAAGGGATTTATTGAAAGGATATTAGAGAACTCATAAACTTATCAGTAGAGCTGGAGAGTCAGGTTTGTAAAGCATGCAACAATCAAGTGGGGCCTAAACACTCTGGAAAACACAGCCGAGGGCATGCTACCTGAACGCTCTGTGAGGTCTTGCCACCTCAATATCTGGACACTTGCCACCATTATGAAAACTGAACTCCAACTGTCCTTGGGTCAGTGTATCTCTCACTCAAGATTTCAAGTTCTGGGCTAGGAGTGGTGGCTTGCACCTGTAATCCCAGCACTTTGGGCGGCTGAGGTGGGATAATCACTTGAGCCTAGGACAACATAGCAAGACCTTGTCTCTTTTTTTTTTGATACAGAGTCTCACTCTGTCACCCAGGCTGGTGTGCAATGGCATGATCTCAGCTCACTGCACCCTCCACCTCCTGGGTTCAAGTGATTCTCCCGCCTCAGCCTCCTGAGTAACTGGCACTACACTCAGCTAATTTTTGTATTTTTAGTAGAGACGGGGTTTCACTATATTGGCCAGGCTGGTCTCGAACTCGAATTTGTGATCCACCTGCCTCAGCCTCCCAAAGTGCCGGGATTATAGATGTGAGCCACTTTACCTGGCCTGACCCTGTCTCTACAAAAAAAAAAAAATTTTTTTAAATTAGTCGGTCATTTTGTCATGTGCCTGGAGTCCCAACTACTTGGGAGGGTGAAGCGAGAGGATCACTTGAGCTCAGGAGTTCAAGGCTGCAGTGACCTATGATTGCACCACTGCACTGGGGCCTGGGTGACAGACTGAAACCCTATCTCAAAAAAAAAAAAAGATTTCAAGTGTTGAGAGAATCTGATTGGCCCACCCTAGGTCATATTCCTGTACATTTGTTGCTTGGCATAGGGGATAGCGGAATAGCTAATCTTCTATGTTTTCATAGTGGGAAGCTGGGATGTGGCTGTCACCAAGACATTCGATGCAGGATCTTCCCCAAATAGTACGAGTGATGTTAAGGAGCCAATTAAAAAAAAGAAAAAGAAACTCATTTGTCCACTTTAGTTCACGATTATTGAAAGTTGAGACAGACATACTTGACATATTTATTTGTTAAATTATTATTATACTCACAAACTCACACTTATAGTTTAATCTACTTTTCTACCTTTTATTTATATAATTATAATCAATATGCTGACAAAAATACAACTCACCTAATGTATAATGTTAAAATCACCAGATATAATTTTTTTTACATTTTATTAGATGGAAAAAAAAGCCTGTCATTTTCTACTTAGTAATTTTTTTTTTGAGAAAGAGCCTCACTCTGTCACCCAGGCTGGAGTGCAGTAGCTCGATCTCGGCTCACTGCAACCTCTGCCTCCTGGGTTCAAGCAATTCTTGTGTCTCAGCCTTCTGACTAACTAGTATTACAGGCACCCACCACCACACTGGCTGATTTTTGTATTTTTAGTAGAGATGGGATTTCACCCTATTGGCCAGGCTGGTCTCTAACTCCTGACCTCAAGTGATCCACCTGCCTTGGCCTCCCAAAGTGCTGGGATTACAGGAATGAGCCACTGTGCCTGGCCTGTATTTAGTATTTTGTTCCTCATTCTAAAACATTTATATTTGTTTATTTTGTTTGGCATAATTCTTTAGAGAGAAATACTTTAGCCAACAATTAATAATATATATAGAAAAATTTAATACAATTTTAAAGATATTTGATTATAAGGGGCCACCAATACTATTAAAAATACAATATAGGTGGGTGCAGTGGCTTACGCCTATAATCCTAGCACTTTGGGAGGCTCGGGTGGATTACCTGAGCTCTGGAGTTCGAGACCAGCCTGGCCAACATGGCAAAACCCAGTTTCTACTAAAAATACAAAAAATTAGCTGAGCATGGTGGTGTGCACCTGTAATCCCAGCTACTCAGGAGGCTGAGGCAGGAGAATCGCTTGAACCCAGGAGGCAGAAGTTACAGTGAGTGGAGATCACACCACTGCCCACCAGCCTGACCAACAGAGCAAGACTACATCTCAGAAAAGAAAAAAAAAATCTTCAAAACATTTGAATTAGAAAGCTCATGAGTTAGATATACTTTATCATGAGTTAAATATACTACTTCATAATGATCAGCCAGTTGTCACTGTGCCATTTCAACATAGAAATTTAATTTTCGAAGCTCAGTTTCAGGAGCTTAATGATCACTTTATAGGGAGAGATGCAAGTGCTAAAGTATTCCCTGAATTTACATTATATGAATGTGTAATGTCTTTCCTAATTGCATATATTTTCTGCTTTATACTTACTACAGCATTATTGGTGTGTGTAGATGTGTTGAAATGTGCACTCTATATATTCATATACACACATATGTACAAAGAGCATCTCCCTTCCCTCCTGATATTAACTATAGCATTTTCTGTACTCTTGATGCCCTGGCATCTGGGGCCTGGCTGACTGGGGGAAAGGACTGCCCCTTTCAGGGTTAGCTAATACGTAGACCTGGTAAAGGGCTTGCCTGAGAGCACACTGTTAGTTAATAAGCAAACCAACCAATGCAAAGCTGGTCTCCCCCAGCTGTTTCCTTTATGGAGTTTTCATTTTTAGTAGAGATGGGGTTTCACCATATTAGCAGGTTGGCCTTGAACTCCTGACCATGTGATCCACCCAACCTGGCCTCCCAAAGTGCTGGGATTACAGGTATAAACCACCATGCCTGGCCCATAGAAAACTCTTGACACCATCTCCCTCTCATTCCTTCTGCTTCCTGACCAGCCCGGCATGGCATGGTATGGCATACCTCCTGTTTTGAGGGATCTGTGACTATAAAATTTTCAGTCTTAATGACATTCATCTCTGTCTGCTTGTTTCACCATACCCGATTAAAACAAATCCTGGTACATTTAAAAGCACTCCTACAGAGATAAATGTGCTCAATCTCTTATCTATGTAACTGATGAAAATGACATTATTGTATATAAAAAGAGAAATACAGGTGCTGCTTGTACCTGCAGGAGATTGGTTCCAGGACCCCCAGGGATAACCGAATCTGAGGATGCTCAAGTCTCTGATATAAAATATTGGCGTTTATGAACAATAAGCATCTTGCTCTGTTGCCCAGGCTGGAGTGCAGTGACATGATCATGGTTCACTACATCCTTGAACTCCTAGGTGCCAGAGATCCTTCTGCCTCAGCTTCCCAAGTAGTTAGGACTACTTTTATTGTGGGGGGGAGGGGACAGGGTCTCGCTCTGTTGCCCAAGCTGGAATGCAGTGGCACGGTCTTGGTTCCTTGCAACCTCCACCTCCTGGGTTCAAGAGATTCTTGTGCCTCAGCCTCCCAAGTAGCTGGGACTACAGGCATGCACCACCACCCTCGGCTAATTTTTGTTTTGTTTTGTTTTTGTTTTTTTTAGATGGAGTCTTGCTCTGTCATCAGGCTGGAATGCAGTGGTGTTATCTTGGCTCACTGCAACCTCCACCTCCCAGGTTCAAGCGATTCCCCCACCTCAGCCTCCCAGGTAGCTGGGACTACAGGCATGCACCACCACACCTCACTATTTTTTTTGTATTTTAGTAGAGATGGGGTTTTACCATGTTGGCCAGGATGGTCTTGATCTTCTGACCTTGTGATCCACCTGCCTCAATCTCCCAGAGTGCTGGGATTACAGGTGTGAGCCACCGCACCTGGCCTTTTTTTTTTTGTTGCTCGTATTTTTTTGTAGAGACAGGGTTTCACCATGTTGGCTAGGCTGGTCTTGAACTCCTGACCTCAAGCAATCTGTCCACCTCGGCCTCCCAAAGTGCTGGGATTACAGGCATGAGCCACTGTGCCTGGCCCTGTTAATAGTTTTGTGTATTACCTTCCATATCTTTATGCATATACAAATATGTCCTCTGTAACCTGTTTTGTACATATTTTTAATTATATAATTTATTTAAAAAATTATTTTCATAGAATACATTTTTACAATAAAGATTCCCACAGTGGGAAAATAACAATTTATTACTTGTAGTTTTATATTTGTGGACACATTGTTTTAGAACAAGTAAAACAGACTTGAGAATTTAGTCTCAGTTTGGAATTTGTAATATTTTGATGCATCTACAAGGGGGACCTAGTCCTTAAATGGAAGCTTTTAAAGCTTTTCTTCACAGGATTTAGAAATTCATAATGTGAGAAATCAGCATTTCCTAATTTTAAACTTTCCCTAGTATATGTAATCATCGGTAGCTGGTATCTACTGAACAAAAAGGGAAGTTTTTGAAAATTAAACACTGCCTAATTTTCTGCAAAGTTTTTATTCATGAATTAACAGTATTTCCCTTTGTCCATTATTCCCAGGGCAAATATAGAAGCAGTTTGGTCACGTGTTGATAGTAATAAAGCTGGATTCTCTTTAAGAGATTCATCAGGCCAGGCACTGTGGCTCACACCTGTATTTCTAGCACTCTGGGAGGCCGAGGCGGGCAGATCACTTGAGGCCAGGAGTTGAGAGACCAGCCTTGCCTACATGGTGAAACATTGTCTATACTAAAAATACAAAAATTAGCTAGGTTTAGTGGGGCATGCCAGTAGTCCTAGCTATTGGGGAGGCTGAGGCAGAAGAATCTCTCGAATGCAGGAGGCAGAGGTTGCAGTGAGCTGAGATTGCACCACTGCACTCCAGCCTGGGTGACAGAGCGAGACTCTGTCTCAAAAAACCCAAAAAAACAAAAACAAAAAAACCAACAAAACAGAAAAGGTAAAGGCTCGTATATAATGTTTAGTTATATGTGAGTCTTCTGAGAGGGTGACAACCCCATTAGCTCATCAGAATATGGAACTCAGTCTTACAGTTTCTTTCGTTCTTTCTTTCTTTCCTTTCTTTCTTTTTCTTTTTCTTTCTTTCTTTCTTTCTTTTTCTTTCTTTCTTCTTTCTTTCTTTTTCTTTCCTTCCTTCCTTCCTTCCTTTCTTTCTTTTCTTTTCTTTCTTTCTTCCTTTTTTTTTGTGAGATGAAGTCTTGCATTACCGCCTGGGCTGGAGTGCAGTGGTGAGACCTCGGCTCACTGCAACCTCCACCTCCTAGGATCAAGCCTCTGCTTCCTCAACCAGAGGAATGTCAGGTGGATCTGGCCACTCCTTGGTGAAACGCTGAGGAGGGGTTGATGGACAAACTCCTTCTTTTTCCCCATTTATTCTCCTTTTTTCTTAACAGGGCTATCTTTAATTTCCTCATCCCAGTTATATTCTCCTTCTTCCCCTGAGTCTTCCTCCTCCTCATCAGTTTGAAATGGCTCTAATGCTGAACGCACCATTGCCCAAAGTGACCATACTGGGATTGGAATATATTCAACTCCTTCTTTATATGCCTTTTTTTATAGTTGTACCCACTTTTCCCCATTCTTCTATGTCTAGAGTTCCCTGCGCAGGAAACCAGTGGCAATATTTTTCAACTGCATTAAAAAGCTGTGTTATATGGCTAGTACTAACTTTAACTCCTCTTCTAAGCAAATAGTGAAGCAAGCTAAGATAGGCTTCACGTTTGCTTGAAGCTTGTCCCATTGTGACCCTGACCTTCCAAGCTCCCCCTACCTACCCTGGGAGATTTTTTTCAAGAGTTCTCGGGTATCCTTCACCTTAAATTAGCTTCTTCTTACTCCGTTGCTCAGGTGACCCTTTGTCTGGGTTCAAGCACCATGTTGGGCACCATTTGCCAAGACCAGCTGGGTCATAGAGACCCCAACCAGGCAGTGCTGAAGGAATTAAGAAACAGAAACAGAGATAGAGGGAAACAGAGAGGGACCATCAGGGGACTGATAGCATTTCCCAGCTGAAAGCCCAGAGCAGACTCTGACCTATGTATTTACTCTTTGTGAACAAGTGACTATGTTTAATTAGCAGTTGTTCAGTGTTTCTTCATAGAATAAAGATAGACTAAACAGGCAAATAGTGCCTGTTCACTACTAAAATACAAATAAGCTAGACAGCACTCTTTGTGAGTCTGCAATGGGGACAAGGTCATCCATCCTGTATTCTGGAACTGGTTTAAACTAGTGCACGACCGGTACATATTGCCTACTATTCTAGCAGTTTTCTGCCTGGGGATGGCTCAGTGTTCCTTGCCATCGCCTCTCAGCAAACAACATATGCTCCGTCATGTCAAGACCTTCTCCCAATACTCGTCTCTATTAAAAATACAAAAAATTAGCAGAGTGTGGTGGCAGATGCCTGTAATCCTAGCTACTCAGGAGGCTGAGGCAGGAGAATTGCTTGAACCTGGGAGGCAGAGGTTGTAGTGAGCCGAGATTGTGCCACTGCACTCCAGCCTGGTGACAGAGCAAGACTCAGTCTCAAAAACAAAACAAAACAAAACAAAATCATAAAACAAAACCTTGAAATGTGGCTAATCTGGATGGAATTATGCTGTAAATATAAAATACACATCAGATTTCTAAGACTTAGAGCATAAAAGAGCATAAAAGGTAAAAGAGCATTAAAGATAATGTAAAATATCTCACCGGTCATTTTTTAATTGATTACATGTTGCAGTGATAATATCAGGCAGTATATTGGGTTAAATAAAGTATGTTATTAAATTAATGTTAGCTGGGCATGGTGGCACATGCCTGTAGTCCCAAACTGCTGGGGAGGCTGAGGTAATTTTTAAAGTGAATTTTGGCCGGGGCAGTGGCTCATGCCTGTGATCCCAGCACTTTGGGAGGCTGAGGTGCGTAGATCACCTGAGGTCAGGAGTTTGAGACCAGCCTGGCCAACATGGTGAAACCCCGCCTCTACTAAAAATACAAAAATAATCAGGGCATGGTGGCATGTGCCTGTAATCACAGCTACTCCAGAGGCTGAGGCAGGAGAATCACTTGAACCCAGGAGGTGGAGGTGGTAGTGAGCTGAGATCGTGCCACTGTACTCCAGCCTGAGCAACAAGAGCGAAACTCTGAAAAAAAAAAAGGCCAGGCACGGTGGCTCACGCCTGTAATGCCAGCACTTTGGGAGGCCGAGGTGGGCAGATAACCTGAGGTTGGGAGTTTGAGACCAGTCTGACCAACATGGATAAACCCTGTCTCTACTAAAAATACAAAATTAGCTGGGCGTGGTGGCACATGCCTGTAATCCCAGCTACTCAGGAGGCTAAGGCAGGAGAATCACTTGAACCTGGGAGGCGGAATTTGCAGTGAGCCAAATTTGTACCATTGCACTCCAGCCTGGGTGACAAGAGTGAAACTCTCTCAAAACAACAGCAGCAACAACAACAAAAACCCAAAACAAAAAAACCTATGTTGCCCAGGCTAGAGTGCAGTCACTATTAACAGTATTCACAGGCACAATCATGGCATGCTACAGGTTGGAACTCCTAGGCTCAAATCATTTTCCTCTTCAGACTCCCAAACAGCTGGGACTACAAGCCCTCGTTAGCACGCCTGACTTTCTAAAAAGACCTGGGTGTTTATCTGGGATGTGAGCCCCTGTTTCCTTTTACTGTTTGTAATGTGGCTGCTAAAAATTTTAAACTACACATATGGTTCACATTATATTTCCATTGGAACTTATTGCTCTGAACTAACAGATGAGGACCTTAACACCCACTGAAAAATTACATAGTATGGCTGACACAATGGCTCAAGCTTGCAAACCCAGGAATTTAGGAGCCAAGGCAGGAGGATCACCTGAGGCCAAGAGTTCAAGACCAGCCTGGGCAGCAGAGCAAGCCTCTTGGCTCTATGAAAAAATACAAAAATTAGCCAGGTATGGTAGTCAGTGCCTATAGTCCCAGCTACTCGGAAGGCTGAGGTTGGAGGATCGTTTGACCGTGGGAGGTTGAAGCTGCAATGAACTGTTTATGCCACTGCACTCCAGCCTGGCTGACAGCCAGATTCTGTCTCTTAAAAAAAAAAAAAAAAAAAAAAAAATATGATAGGCTGGGTGCAGTGGCTCACACCTGCAATCTCAGCACTTTGGGAGGCTGAGGCGGGTGGATCACAAGGTCAGGAGTTCAAGATCAGCCTGGCCAAGATGGTAAAACCCCATCTCTACTAAAAATACAAAAATTAGCCAGGTGTGGTGGTGGGCGCCTGTAACCCCAGCTACTCAGGAGGCTGAGACAGAATTGCTCGAACCCTGGAGGCAGAGGTTGTAGTGAGCCAAGATCACACTACTGCACTCCAGTCTGGGTGACAAAGACAGACTCTGTCTCAAAGAAAAGAAAAGAAAAGAAAAAGATGATTTTTAAAAAGTTATATAATAGTCTAAACTATGGTAAAATAATTTATTCATTTTCTCCATTGATTAGAATTGGCCCTTCATACCTGTGGGTTCCATATCTGCAGATTCAACCAACTGTGGGTTCAGAAAAAATAATTCAAAATAAAAATAATACAACTTAAAAAATATACAGTGTAACAACTATTTACATAGCATTTATGTTGTATTAGGTAGTATAAGTAATCTAGAGATGGTTTAAAGTATATGGGAGGGCCGGGCACGGTGGGTCACCCCTGTAATCCCAGCACTTTGGGAGGCCGAGGAGGGTGGATCACTTGAGGTCAGGAGTTTGAGACCAGCCTGGTCAACATGGTGAAACCCTGTCCCTACTAAAAGTGCAAAAATTAAGTCGGGTGTGGGTGGCACGTACCTGTAATCCCAGCTACTTGGGAGGCTGAGGCAGGAGAATCGCTTTAACCCAGGAGGTGGAGGTTGCAGTGAGCCGAGATCGTGCCATTGCACTCCAGCCTGGGTGACAGAGTGAGACTCCATCATACACATACACACACACACACACACACACACAAATAAAAATAAAAAATAAATTATATGGGAGGATATGCATAGGAAGCATGTAAATATTGCACCATTTCATGTGAGGGCATAGGGGATTTTGGTATCTGCAGAGGTCCTAGAACCAAATCCCCCTTGTCCCATATACCAGTTGCTTGTAATCCTAGCTACTCGGGAGGCTGAGGCAGGAGAATTTCTTGAACCCAGGAAGTGGCGGTTGCAATAAACTGAGATGTGCCACTGTGCTCCAGCCTAGGCTACACAGGCAGACTCTGTCTTAAAAAAAAAAAAAGGAAAAAGACAAAAGAAGACCACTCCAAACGTTAGGCTGGGGAGATGGGTTTAAAAAGGGGAACTTGGCCGGGTGTGGTGACTGTAATCCTAGCACTTTGGGAGGCTGAGGCAGGTGGATCACTTGAGGTCAGAGTTCAAAACCAGCCTGGCCAACATGGTGAAACACTGTCTCTACTAAAAATACAATACAATTAGCCGTGCGTGGTGGCACGCTCCTATAATCTCACCTACTCCAGAGGCTGAGGCAGGAGAATCTCTAGAACCTGGGAGGCAGAGGTTTCAGTGAGTCAAGATCGTGCCACTGCACTCCAGCCTGGGTGACAAAGTGAGACTCTGTCTCAAAAATAAGTAAATAAATAAACAAGCAATCGTAAAAAGGGGAACTTGGAATGGGAGCCCTGTGGGGTGGTGTGGGGGTGAGGCCTGTGTGTCTTGTTCCAGGGCTATCTTGAGTCACAGTCCACCTGTCATCTCAACCATGCGGGTTGTAGATTAACTGCCTTGAGGTAATCTCTGGAATTTAGCAGTTGGGTCTTCATGTCTGGTGTGTTTCAAAATTCCACCGGAATTTCTAAATAATTATATAAGCAAGCATCATGTACAGGGGTATTGATCTGGTGGGAAGGGAGAAAAATAAAGAGCTTTATTCTAGTTATTTGTTTATTTATTGAGACAGAGTCTCACTCTGTTGTCCAGGCTGGAGTGCAGTGGCATGATCTCTGCTCACTGCAACCTGCACCTCCCAGGTTCGAGCTATTCTTCTGCCTCAGCCTCTCAAGTAGCTGGGACTGTAGGCTCACACTACCATGCCCAGCTAATTTTTTTTTTTCTTTTTTGAGATAGAGCCTAGCTCTGTCGCCTAGGCTGGAGTGCAGTGGTGCTATCTTGGCTCACTACGACCTCTGCCTCTCAGGTTCAAGCAATTCTCCTGCCTCAGCCTCCCGAGTAGCTGGGATTAGAGGTGTTCACCAACACGCCCAGTTAATTTTTGTATTTTTAGTAGAGACAGGGTTTCATTGTGTTGGCCAGGCTGGTCTCGAACTCCTGACCTCGTGATCCAGCTGCTTCGGCCTCCCAAAGTGCTGGGATTACAAGCATGAGCCATCGGGCGTGGTCTAATTTTTGTATTTTTAGTAGAGACAGGATTCCATCATGTTGGCCAGGCTGGTCTTGAACTCCCAGCCTCAAGTGATTCACCCACCTCGGCCTCCCAAAATGTTGGGATTACAGGCATGAGCCACTGGGCCAGCCAACAAAGTTTTAAAGTATGTTTCAAGGCTAAATGTAAGAAAAGAAAAAGTTTCAAAATGCATTTTGAAGCTGAGCTACTTGGTTACATATTGATGCTTCTATTTCTGTAGGATAGACTTTCCAAACTGAGACTGCTAGCTCAAGTGTTATTTTCCAAATTGGCTGTAGCAATTTATATTCCCACCAGCATGTATGAGTGTCCTTTATTCATCCTTCCAGTATGAGATATGATTATTCTTTTTGTTTGTTTGTTTGTTTGAGACTGGGTTTTGCTCTGTTACCCAGGCTGGAATGCCGTGGCACGATCTCAGCTCACTGCAATCTCCACTTCTTAGCTCAAGCCATCCTCCAGCCTCAGCCTGCCAAGTAGCTGGGACCACAGGCATGAGCCACCATGCCCATCTCATTGTTGTATTTCTTGTAGAGACGGGGTTTCACCATGTTGTCCAGGCTGGTCTCAAACTCCTGAGCTCAAAGTTATCTGCCTGCCTTGGCCTCCCAAAGTACTGAGATTACAGGCATGAGCCACTGTGCCTGGTGCAGATATGATTACTCTTTATAATTTGTGCCAATTATTGAAAAGTGGTATTTCTTTCTTGTTTTAATTTGATTTTTCCTGACTAGTGAGGCTGAGCAGTATCTTTTTATATTTTTATTGACGATTTGAATTTCTTCCTCTATAATTTGCCTATTTGTAGCCTTTGTTCATTTTTCTATTTGCCATTAGGTTCTTTCTAATTAATTTCTTTTTAAATTTTTTTTTTTTTTTTTTTTTTTTTTTTTTTTTTTTTTTTTTTTTTTTTTTTTTTTTTTTTTTTTTTTTTTTTTTTTTTTTTTAGAGACAGGGTTTCACCATGTTGGACAGGCTGGTTTCGAACTCCTAACCTCAAGTGATCCACCTGCCTTGGCCTCCCAAAGTGCTAGGATTACAGGTGTGAGCCACCATGCCTGGCCTTGTAGAAACGATTCATATGTTACAGACTTTCACTTATATGTGTTACAAATATTTTTCCAATCTATTTTTAAAAATTTTGTTTAATGCTTTCACCATGAAAAAAACTTAACTTTCATATAGTCACTTTCCTTTATGATTCTTCTTAATCAAATTCTCTTCATACACACCTCATTTTTTTAATTATTTTATACTTAGATATCTAATGCATTTCAAGTTTATATTATCTTACATTATATGAGATAGTGGCTGATTGATCTAAATTTGCAATCAACTCTGTATAATAGAATCTCTACTACAATGCCTTAAGCAAATAGGGCTTTTTTTGGTTTGTTTTTTCATGTAACATGAAGAATAGAAGTAAAAGATCAGGACAGGTATGGTGGTTCCACCATGCAATCAAAGGTCCAGGCATCTTCTCCCTTTCAGTTCCACAATTCAGAGATTACCCTCCCCTTCCCCCTCCCTCTCCCCTTCCCCCTTCCCTTCCCCTCCCCCTTCGCATCTCCCTCCCGTCCCCCTCCCTTCCTCTTCCCCTTCCCTACCCTCCAGTCCCCTCCCGTGTCCTCCCCTCTCTTTCCCTCCTAGTCTCTTCTCTTCTCTTGCTCTCTCTTTTTTTTAAGACAGGGTCTCGCTCTGTCACCCAGGCTGGAGTGCAGTGGCACAATCTTGGCTCACTGCAACCTCTGCTTCCCAGGTTCAAGTGATTCTCCTGCCTCAGCCTCCCGAGCAGCTGAGACTGCAGGTGCATGCCATCACGCCTGACTAATCACGCTGTGAGCCACAGAGCCCAGCCTCTTTTTTAAAAAAATAGAGATGGAGTCTCCCTCTGTTGCCCAGGCTGGAAGTACAGAGGCGTCATCATAACTCACTGCAGCCTTAAACTCCTGGGCTCAAGCAATCCTCCCACGTCAGCCTCCTGAGTAGCTGGGACTACAGGTACGTGCCAGCATGCCTGGCTAACTTTTTTATTTTTTGCAGAAATGAAGTTTTGACATGTTGCCCAGGCTGGTCTCAAACTTCTGGGCTCAAGTGATCCATGATCTATCCCTCCCAAAATGCTGGAATTACAGGCATGAGCCACCACACCTGGCCTAATTGTTAAATTTTTTATAGAGATGGGGTCTCACTTTGTTATCCAGGCTGGTCTTGAATTCCTGGCCTCAGGCCAGGTGCACTGGCCTGTAATCTCAGCACCTTGGGAGGCTGAGGTAGGCTGATTATTGGAGGCCAGGAGTTTCAGAACAGCCTGGCCAACATGGTGAAACCCTGTCTCTACTAAAAATTCAAAAATTAGCTGGGCATGGTGGCTAGTGCCTGTAGTCCCAGTTATTCGGGAGGCTGAGGCAGGAGAATTGCTTGAACCTGGGAGGGGGAGATTGCAGTGAGCCGAGGTTGCATCACTGCACTCCAGCCTTGGTGACAGAGCGAGACTCCATCTAAAAAAAAAAAAAAGAATTCCTGGCCTCAAGCCATCCTCCTGTTTTGGGCTCCCAAAGCTCTGGAATTACAGGCATGAGCCACTGTGCTATTTTCTCTAATGATCTAGATGTCTCTTCCTGTGCCAATATCATACTGTTTTAATTACCCTAGCCG
Source organism: Plecturocebus donacophilus (assembly GCA_004027715.1). NCBI lineage: Eukaryota > Metazoa > Chordata > Mammalia > Primates > Pitheciidae > Plecturocebus > Plecturocebus donacophilus. The sequence goes on along the minus strand of PVKP010021079.1, from coordinate 13,077 downwards.
CATTTTAAGTTTCATACATGATAAGACAGGTCCTCTTTGCTGATCTTCCTTTCCAAATATTCTTGACCATCTCATTTATTCTTCTATATGAATATTCAAGTTATTGTCCAATTTTTAAAAAAATTGATGTATTGGCCAGGCACGGTGGCTCATGCCTGTAATCCCAGCACTTTGGGAGGCTGAGGTGGGCGGATCACCAGGTCAGGAGATTGAGATCATCCTGGCCAACATGGTGAAACCCCATCGCTACTAAAAATACAAAAATTAGCTGGGTGTGGTGGCATGTGCCTGTAATCCCAGCTACTCTGGAGGCTGAGGCAGGAGAATTGCTTGAACTCAGGAGGTGGAGGCTGGAGTGAGCCGAGATCGTGCCACTGCACTCTAGCCTGGCGACAGAGCAAGACTCCGTCTCAAAAAAAAAAAAAAAAAAAGAAAAAAAAAATTGATGTATTCTGATTCCAATTGTATTTATATGCTAATTTGAATTTATATATTACATTTATATGTTAATAAAAGAATTAGCGCCTTTATGATATGCATTCTTCCTATTCAAAAACATAGAATATTTTTCCTTCTTTTAAAGGTATGATTTTTATGTCTTTTTAAAAAGGTCTAGGTCTTAAATTTTTATGTAGCCAAACTTATAAAAACATTTTTCCTTATAGCTTCTAAATTTGGTAACATGTGCTTTAAAAGGCCTTTTCCACTCCAAGATTATAAAAATATTCATCCATGTTTCCCTTAGTACTTTTGTGGTTTCATATTTTATCTTTAATTTTTGATACATATGTAGTTTATTTTGGCATGAAGTAATGATTTAGCTTTTTTTTTAAGTCTAACCAGTTGTCTCATTACATTTATTGCATAAGCCATCTTTCTCCCACTGATATGGAATGCTAGTTTTATCATATCATGAATTCAGTGTGTGTTTGGGTCCAGTTTTCATTTTGGCAATTTGTTCTGTTTCTGTATTAATACAATAAACAACCTCTTTGGAGTGCTAAGTGATTTCATCAAAGCATATAATGTTCAATTCCCTGTGAATTCCACATTTTTGTTCCATTTTGAGATAAGGAACATGAACCTAGAGAAGGTAAGTTTTTGGCCTGGTGCAGTGGCTCATGCCTGTAATCCCAGCACTTTGGGAGACTGAGGTGGGCGGATCACCTGAGGCCAGGAGTTCGGGACCAGCCTGGCTAACATGGTGAAACCCCATCTCCACTAATAATACAAAAATTAGCTGGGCCTGGTGGCACACGCCTGTAATCCTAGCTACTCAGGAGGCTGAGGCAGGAGAATTGCTTGAACCTGGGAGACGGAGGTTGCAGTGAGCTGAGATCACACCACTGCACTCCAGCCTGGGTAACAAGAGCAAAACTCTGTCTCAAAAAAAAAAAAAAAAGGAGAGAGACGGTAACTCATTTCTCATGCATTTGGATATGGTGCCTTGTACTTCCCTCAGGGAGAGCAGCTTGTAGTCTTCATTACTTCCAAATTGGAATGAGCATCCACATTAGAAGACATGGATGAGGTTCTGAGGTTATTATTATGGTATTGATCCAGGGACCAAGCAATGCCTGGGTGCCCTATTCTCTTTGGCATTCCAGATCCAGGGAGCTACAGAGAGGTATACATAAGGAATGCAAATCTAGTACCTCCTGCTATGCAGCTCTGTTATGTTGGATGTTTTCTCTCTTCTCCCTGAAACTAACGTGACACAGACTGCAGAAGAGGCCCCTATAAGAGAAAAAGAGAAATAAATAAGGCCCAAGGAATGTCTTGGACTGACCAATCATATTAATCACTCCTCCTCGGACCTGAGTGGCCTAGGAAAGCCTTTTTGGGGTGGTAATCCTGAGGAAATGGAGCAGAAGTGTTCACTCCCAAGATGTGGGAGGTCGAACTGTATACCTCTAGTGTAAACAAAAGTCTACGGAGATTAAAAAGCGAGGTGGGCTTGGTGGTGGTTACGGTTAGAGTCATTGTGGCCTTAGTGCTTTTATGTTCTCAGCCTGTGAGTGTTTGCCGCTTCTACAAACCCCAGTTCTTCAGAATTGCTCATTAGGAAACTCAATAATTACCTATAGGGTACCTCCCAGCAGCTGGTAGCTTCTGTAAGGCCGGTTGCCTCGCCAGGAGGCCGGACACACCCACCTCTGCACTCGGCACCCACCTCTGCATGCACCTGGCCCTGCACAGGGCACCTACCTCTGAGCACATGTTCCCCTGGAAGGATCGGGTTGACGTGACGTAACCCTAGCCGGATGTTGCGTTAGGAAAAACCCGCCCAACAATCTACCCACCAATAGCAGCCCGCCCCGTCTCCATCCCGCTCCCCCGCAACCAATTAGAGCACCCGGGTACTCCTCGGTCCCTCAAGCTGTAAAAACCCCACGTCCCAGGAAGTCGGCGCGATTTCTCTGGCCCTTTTCCCCCGTACTGTAGAACCTCGCCCGGGAGCTGAATAAACCGGAATTTAATTTTTCTTACACTGGCCCCAGTTTCCTCATTTTAAGCTCGGCAATAACCCTCGCAGCTTCCATTATCCAATGATTGAAAAATATATCATTGTTTCAAGATCTCTTTTGAAAGATGACTTGGCTAGGATATAATTCCAGCTTGACAACGATTTTCCTTTCAGACGTTAGAGGTGTTATTCTGCTATCTTCTGGCTTCTTCTGTTGCTGTTAAGAAATCTGCCCTCATTTTCATCTGTTCCTTGGTAGGTGAGATATATTTCTCTCTAGCTGTTTCAGGATCATTCTCTTTGGTTTTCTGTAGTTTCACTATGATGTGTCTTGATGTGGATTTCTTATTTTTCTGGATTGCAGTTCACTGAGTTTCTTTAAGAATTTGGGTCTTGGCGAGGTGCAGTGGCTCACACCTATAATCCCAGCACTTTGGGAGGCCGAGATGGGCCGATCACGAGGTTAGGAGATCGAGACCATCCTGGCCAACATGGCGAAACCCCGTCTCTACTAAAATACACAAATAGCCGGGTGTGATGGCACGTGCCTGTAATCTCAGCTACTGGGGAAGCCGAGGTAGGAGAATCCCTTGAACCCAGGAGGCGGAGGTTACACTGAGCTGAGATTGCACCACCGCACTCTAGCCTGGCGACAGAGCAAGACTCTGCCTCAAAAAAAAAAAAAAAAAAAAGAATTTGGGTCTCATTAATTCTAGAAAATTCTCCGTCATAACCTTTCAAATATGGCCTCTCCCTCATTTTTTCTATTTCCTAGTTCCAGAACGCCAGATATATGTTGGATCTTTGCATTTTATCATCCGTGACCCATGACCTTTCATGCTTTACCATTTCTTTGTGCATTCTGGGTAACTACTTTGGGGCTATCTTCTAGGTCACAAATTATTCATTCATGCTATTCAGCCGTTTAATCTTTCCACTGACTTTCTACTTTCAAATATTATACTTTAAAAAAAAAATTTTTTGCCTCTCCCAAAATCAGGTGTTATTTTAAAAAATTATTGTTATTATTATTTTGAGACAGAGTCTCAATCTGTCACCCAGGCTGGAGGAGTGCAGTGGTGCAATCTCAGTTCACTGCAACCTTCCCATCCCGGGCTCAAGCAATCCTTGTGCCTCAGCCTCCCTTGTAGCTGGGATCATAGGCCCACACCACCATGCCTGGCTAATTTTTGTATTTTTAGTAGAGACAGGGTCTCACCATGTTGGCCAGGCTGCTCCCCAACTCTTGGCCTCAAATGATCCGCCCACCTCGACTTCCCAAAGTGCTGAGATTACAGGCATGAGCCACCACACCCAGCCTTATTATAATAATTTTCATTTTGAAAGTTGTTTGATTCCCTAATCACTCCCTACTCGCTCTCATGCTGTGTTTTACCCTAGTCAAACTGCTGTTCTCATGTGTTTTGTTTGTTGTTTTTGAGACAGTCTCACTCTGTCACCCAGGCTGGAGTGTGAGGGCATGATCTCAGCTCACCGCACGCTCTGCCTCCTGGGTTCAAGTGATTCTCCTGTCTCAACCTCCTCAGTAGCTGGGATTACAGGTGTGCACCACCACAACCTACACACCTAGTACCTGGGTAAGTTTTGTTTGTTTGAGCCTGAGTCTTGCTCTGTCATCCAGGCTGGAGTGCAGTGGCATGGTCTTGGCTTACTACAGCCTCTGCTTTCTGGGTTCGAGCAATTCTCCTGCCTGAGTCTCCTAGGTAGCTGGAACTATAGGCACGCACCACCACACCCAGCTAATTTTTGTATTTTTAGTAGAGATGGGGTTTCACCATGTTGGCCAGGTTGGTCTCAAACTCCTGGGTGATCCGCCCACCTCGGCCTCTTAAAGTGCTGGGTTTACAGGTGTGAGCCAAGGCACCTGGCTTGGTCTCATATGTTGATAGTAGTTAAAGCTAGAGAATCGGTACCTAGGGATTTGTGATACTTTTATCTCCTTTTAGTATATTAAATAATTTCTATAATAAGTTTTAAAGGGACAGGGAGGGGGTCATCACACTTTAAAAAGTTGGGATAATGGAACAATAAGCCATATGAAAACATGATAATTTAAACTGGGTTATGGAGAAGACAGAAGTTTGGGGCATGAAACTTTCCTGGACTACAGTGAAGGATTCTGAATGGGTTGAGGACGTCGGGAAGGGAGGCTGCGGATATGTGGGAGACAGGAAAGAAGAGACAGAGAGTAGCAAGTGGGTTCCAACCCATGATGGGAGAACAGCAACACAGTCTATTCCATCTTCCTCAGGGCCTCAGGAACGCAGAGCCACTAAGATCATCTATATGCTGCCTTCATTTGAATATCAAGAGCTGCTGGTGTCTGGTTTCAGGGGATTTTTCCATTGCTTCATTCTGTCTAGTCTACTATAGCCAGTCGGACCTCTTGTGTCAACTGCTATCATCTCTAACCAATTCATGCCATGCCTTGCTAAGAGAAATAGCATAAGAATGAAGAAAAGAACTGTTCAGACTTCTTTTCTTAGGTGACATAATTCTGTCTTCCCACTTTCTGGCCTGTCATGAAAAATTTGAAGAAAAATTTTAATTAAACACATTCAGCCGGGCGTGGTGGCCCGAACCTGTAATCCCAGCACTGCAGGAGGCCAAGGCAGGCGGATCACCTGAGGTCAGGAGTTTGAGACCAACCTGGCCAACATGGTGAAACCCTGTCTCTACTAAAAATACAATAATTAGCTGGGCATGGTGGCTCACACCTGTAATTCCAGCTACTCAGGAGGCTGAGGCAGGAGAATCACTTGAACCTGGCGGTGGGGGATGCAATGAGCCAAGATCATGCTACTGCACTCCAGCCTAGGTGACACAGCAAGACTCCGTCTCAGAAAAAAAAAAAAAAAATCCACATACATAAGCAGACAATGTGCATTAAAAAAGTCAGCAGAGCCTCACATTCAAGGATTTTCTACACAAGAAACTATTCCTAAAATATGTGCTTGGAATTACCAGGGTTTCTCTTGCAAATATTTTAATAACACCTCATTCTTTTAAAAATGTGGTTATATATGTCATGTTATTAGATCTTTACAGCAACTCTCCTGGGTTAAGTGGTTATTACTAGGTCATTTTATAGAAGGAAAAAAAAAACAGTACTTTTTTTTGCTTTACTTCAATAGCTATGGGCTCCTTCAACTTGACATTTCAATCCTGGCTCAAAGTAGGGGCTCAACAAATATTTGTTGGAGGAATGCCATTTAAAATGCAGTGATTGGGTAGGAGAATACTTGAGGGCATTAAAATTTTTAGAAAGTCAAAAAAATACAATTGGACTTATGAGAGTTTGATTTTTTTTTTTTTTGAACTTCTCTAGGCCTGGCACAGTGGTTCACACCTGTAATCTCAACATTTTGGGAGGCTGAGGTGGGTGGATGACCTGAGGTCAGATCGAGACCATCTTGGCAAACATGGCAAAATACTGTCTCTACTAAAAGTACAAAAACTACGTGGGCATGGTGGCAGGTGCCTGTAATCCCAGTCACTTGGGAGGCTGAGGCAGGAGAATTGTTTGAACCCAGGAGACGGAGGTTGCAGTGAGCCAAGATCACACCACTCCATTCCAACCTGGGCGACAGAGCCAGACTCCATCTCAAAATAAAAATAAATAAATAATTAAACTTCTCTTTTGGCTTCCTCCAATGTAGTCTCTTTGAGTAGGAAAAAATTACATTACAATGATTTAGACAAGTAAAAAAATTTTTTTTGAGATGGAGTCTCACTCTGTCACCCAGGCTGAAGTGCAGTGGTGTGATCTTGGCTCACTGCAACCTCCGCCTCCCGAGTTCAAGCAATTCTCCTGCCTCAGCCTCCTGAGTAGCTGGGATTATAGATGCCTGCCACCTTGGCAAAGTTTTGTATTTTTAGTAGAGAAGGGGTTTCACCGTCTTGGCCAGGCTGGTCTTGAACTCCGGAGCTCGTGATCCACCCACCTCGGCCTCCCAAAGTGCTGGGATTACAGGTGTGAGCCATCGCACCCGGCCAACAAGTAAATTCTTATTTCAAAAAACTGAGTTAGAATTGGTCCTTGGAACTGTTGTCCATCCTTAGATGATGTTGAGCTATCATGTATAATAAATAACTACTTAATTTATCACATATTTTTCTTTAAGCCTAATAATGAAATAATGTTATAATGAAATAGAAGTTTTAAGGGAAAAAAATCCTTTAAGTCATTAAATGAAAATTTAAACCAAAACAATATGCTGTTGTAGAATAAAATTGGCTTATGAAAGGTTTGATAGTGAACTCTAGTAAGATTAACCTACTACAGCATTTATTTTTAGCATTTACGGAGTGATACTTGAAGCTATCATATATATGCAAATGAAGACATTCTTTATTGTATTACTGCTGAGATTGATATTGACTTTTTCAGTATTGTATTATCTAAAACATTACAACAAATGCACACATGAGGGCGCTCTAATCAGCCAGATACGGAGAGGGATTAGGCATTTGTTGACTTAAGTCAAAACTAGTATTATAGTTTTACAGATGGAAAAATCAAGGTCCACCAAAGAGGTTATGATTCTCAATGGCTTATTCTCCAGAGGAAATAAATTGAGTCTTAGGATTTTAAAGAGATTGAATAGAAATTCCCGTCAGTGAATTTATGCTGGGAAATTTTGACTCTTATCCCAGCAACTCCTTATTGAAAATCTTTCCCCATGGCATGATATAATTTATCATCAATCTTAAACTTGTTTGGTAATAGTGTTTATAAGATGTAGAAGAAACAGTTAGTTAGAATATTTATTTATTTATTATTTTATTTCTTTGAGATGGAGTCTCGCTCTGTCGCCAGGCTGGAGTGCAGTGGTGCCATCTCGGTCCACTGCTACCTTTGCCTCCCGGGTTCAAGTGATTCTCCTGTCTCAGCCTCCCAAGTAGCTGGGACTACAGGCGCACACCACCACGCCCAGCCAATTTTTGTATTTTTAGTAGAGATAGGGTTTCACCGTGTTAGTGAAATGACTAACCAGTCACCTACTGATTCCAATAAGGTTAGATGAGTTGGCTTATCCTCTACTTATTTGCCCCCCTCCTTTTTTTTTGTCTGAGACAGAGTTTTGGCACACTGGCTGGAGTGTGATCTTGGCTCACTGCAGCCTTGGCCTCCTGGGCTCAAGCAATCCTCCCACCTCAGCCTCTAAGTGACTGGAACTGCAGATATGGGCCCCCATGCCTGGCTAATTTTTGTATTTTTATAGAGAGGGTATATCCCCATGTTACCTAGGCTGGTCTCCAACTCCTGGGCTCAAGTGATCAGCCCACCTCGGCCTCCTAAAGTGCTGGGATTACAGGCGTGAGCCACCACACCTGGCAACTTGTAAAAATTCTTTGTATATTCTGGATACAATTGTCAGATATAGTAGTAGTATATAATTAAACATTATATAACACTATTTTATATAAGTGCAGCATTATATAAAATAGCAAAAATTTGGAAATAACCAAATGTCCAACAATCGAGAGTCACCTAAATGAATTGTGAAACATCCGTGTAATGAAATGCTACACAATTCTATAAAAAATGATCTACATCTATTTATGCTGACATCGACAGATGTATAACATAAATTACATGAAACAAGGAAGTTACAAAGAAGAAAGTATGGTATAATCTCATTTGCATTAAAGTAATCAAAAAACCAACTTATATAACAGATATAGTCTGGGCATGGTGGCTTATGCCTGTTATCCCAGCACTTTGGGAGATCAGGGCAGGAGGATCACTTTAAGCCCAGGAGTTCAAGATTAGGCTGGGCAACATAGCCAGACCCCATATCTACAAAAATTAGGAAATTAGCCAAGTGAGCCATGATCCCACCACTGCACTCCAGCCTGGGGCAGAGTGAGATTGTCTCAAAATAAAATAAAATAAATAGGCTGGGCATGGTGTCTCACGCCTGTAATCCCAGCACTTTGGGAGGCCGAAGCGGGTGGATCACTTGAGGTCAGGGTTTGAGACTAGCCTGGCCAACATGGTGAAACCCTCAAAAATTAGCCAGGCGTGGTGGCACACATCTGTAGTCCCAGGTACTCGGGAGGCTGAGGCAGGAGAATTGCTTGAACTCGGGAGGCGGAGGTCACAGTGAGCTGAGATTGTGCCACTGCACTCTAGCCTGGGTGACAGAGGGAGACTCCATCTCAAAAAATTAAAATAAAATAAAGTTAAAATAAAATATAATAGATATAGCCACATATGTGTGAAAGGACAAAAACATTAAATTATGAGCGTTTTCTGTTGTTGTTTCTGTGCTCCCAGCCTTTCTAAGGGGGAAGCATTCTTCATTTACTTGAAAAATTATCTGACCATGCGGTCACTTGGACTGAACACTGAAAATGCCTACAGACTGCTTTAGCTATGAATAGGGAAACGGAAAAGAAACAGAAGAAGAGGTAGGTTTGAGACAAGGTAGCTATGAGTTTGGAGGAAGAAAGAAAGAGCAGTTTTGTGAGATGGAGGGAAGATGGCTAACGTGGACATTTTGGAAGTTTTATTGTGACGTGCAATGTAATTTTCAGTTATTTTTCTCAAAGTTGCAGTAAAGTTCTCCATTGCTCCCTACGGCTTTTGGAGTTGGTATTGTGTTTTATGAAAACTACATCCACAGATAGAGGCTGACCTCATATATGAATAGAAGAAAATCTGAAGAAATAAAAATCGTTGATAATGGTAATCTCTGGAGAGAGAATTTTCTGGGGAACTTTCATTTTCTCTATTGCGTATTTCTGTTAAGGTTTGAAAGTTTTGTTATGAGTATACATTCCTTAGTTACTAGGAAGTGAAATGTAAAACTGTGGGGTTCGTTCCCTTATTTCAGGACTAGAGATTAAAGTAGTGAAATAGCAATGACTTTTAATTCCACCCGATATGTTTAGATCAAAGCTTTCTCATTGATAATATTAAAACAAGCAGCTGCTTTTATTTTGGAAGGCATTAACTCAACTTAAGTTTCATTAAAAATATTTGCTCAAGCACTGTAGCACTTGGGATTGTCTGCTATATAGGGTGGATGTGTGTGTGTGCGTGTGTGTCCACGTTTAATACTTTTTATCAACTTTAGTTCATAAGTGTTCTGCAAACATTTTCAATGACTGCCTGCTTGTATATAATTTTTTTATGTTGCAAATTGACCTTAGAAATTGTAACGAATAATTCAATCAGTTCACTCTGCTATTTACACAGTAGAGACTAGTTTATTTAATTTGTGGGAACCAAGATTCAGAAAGCAGTAGGAAGGAGCTATCCGTTTTTCTCGTCTGAAAGGGCACTTTTTCCCGAATTTTAATGTTTTAAAGGAGAAAGTAATAACAAAGTTGCCAGATCCTGTTCTTTCTCTGCATTGAGGTCCTGTAACGTGGCGGTTAAGGTTATTTGCGTTGATCTTGGTTCAAGGCAAATTCTTGGTTGCATGGCTTCACATTCTAGTTCTGTGACCTTAAGCAAGTCAGTTCACCTATTTGTGCCTCAGTTTTCTCATATGTAAAATGAGGAGACAGGCCAGGCGCAGTGGCTCACACCTGGAATCCCAGCACTTTGGGAGGCTGAGGGTGGATCACCTGGGGTCAGGAGTTTGAGACCAGCCTGGCCAACATGGAGAAACCCCGTCTCTATTAAAAATACAAAATTAGCCAGGTGTGGTGGTGCGTGCCTGTAATCCCAGCTACTCTGGAGGCTCTGGGAGGAGAATTGCTTGAACCCAGGAGGCAGAGGTTGCGGTGAGCTGAGATCGCGCCATTGCACTCCAGCCCGGGCAACAAGAGCAAAACTCTGCCTCAAAACAAACAAATGAACAAACACAAAAAATGAGATAATACCTTGCTTCACAGGGTTGCTATAAACATTAAATAAGGAAATATATGTAGGGTTGATAGCAATGCACCTGGCATAAACTGTGTGCTTAATAAATGGAAAATAATAATCGTTTGTTATTATTGAATTTTCTTTTCTCTAGAATTTTGAGACTATTTTAGAAATAACAAAGAGCTGTGAATTTTACAAAAGCCCACACTGAATTCAATCTGATGTAAGTCAAGTTGCAATCATGGAAAACTTGAAGTAGTATTGTGAAAAAGTTTTTGTTTGTTTTTTAAATTAAGAGTTATAGCCAAGTGTAATGGCTCACTCGGGTAATCTCAGCACTTTGGGAGGCCATGGCAGGTGGATCACTTGAGCTCAAAAGTACAAGACCAGCCTGGGCAACATGGTGAAATCCCATCTCTACAGAAAATACAAAAATTAGCTGGGCGTGATGGTGCACGCCTGTAGTCCTAGCTACTTGGGAGGCTAAGGTGGGAGGATGGCTTGAGCCTGGGAGGCGGAAGTTGCAGTGAACTGAGATCACACCACTGCACTTCAGCCTGAGTGGCAGAGTGAAACTCTGTCTTAAAAAAAAACAAAAATTAATTAAGCAGTTATGAAAGAAGTTCAAAGAAGTAACAGAATGAAAGGGCCAGGTGCAATGGGTCACTCCTGTAATCCCAGCACTTTGGGAGGCTGAGGTGGGCAGATCACCTGAAGTTAGGAGTTTGAGACCAAACTGGCCAAAATGGCAAAACCCAGTCTCTACTAAAAATAGAAAAAAATTAGCGGGGTGTGGTGGCCAGTGCCTGTAATCCTAGCTACTTGGGAGGCTGAGGCTGGAGAGGAGGTGGAGGTTGCTGTGAGCCGAGATCAGGCCAGTGCACTCCAACCGGGGCAGCAGAGCAAGACTCTATCTAAAAAGAAAAAAAAAAGGTGTATTTAAGGGGTGGAACGATATTCTCTTCCATCTACACCTCCATTCCCCTGCAGCCATCAGCATTCACTGCTTCAAGGAAACAATGATACACGTGAAAAGCTTTTGTGTTGTAAGAACCAACCTGGGCTGCTGAGTTTCAAATACCCAAGGCCTAGAAGATTCATGGCATAAAGTTATTATTGCCATCAACAGTGATTTGGAGGAACAGATGGCGATCCAGGCTACCTCCTCCAATCTGGATTAAGGAGAGTCTCTGGACCCAGCAAGACGTGGGCACAAAAGAAGAGAGTACATGAGTGGGGACATGCCGTGTGCAGGCCACGCTCCTGAGGGAGGGCACAGAGGCTGCCTGCCCACCCTGCCCTGGCAAAGGGACCAGCAGATCTGAAGAGGCCCTGCAGCCAGGACCAGGGAGACTCCCCAGGACCCAGCAGGCTCCACAGGGGAATGGTGGGGTCTCAGCACATGGTGGCCCAGATTAAATGGCAACTAGCGCCCCAGCATCACGTTGGCCTCTGGAACTTAGATGCGGTGAGGAAAGGCAGGAGGAGACATCCTGCATCCACTCAGATTAAGTTTCTGCCATTGGGCAGAATGGGGGCTCAAAATAGAAATTAAGTGCAGTGATATAAAAATAAAAGGCCGGGAGAGATCCAAGATGGCCGACTAGCAACAGCTCAGGAATGTAGCTCCCAGTGAAAGCGCAGAGAACGAGTGGACGCCACACTTTCCGAAGAGTTTTTGTTGCCCACAGACCGGGAGATTCCCGGCAGAGAAGCCACGTGGGTCGCTGGCGCGACTCTTTTGGCCGGCGCGGCTCTTTTGCCGGTGCCCAGTGCGGCGCTTCCCGGTGCAGAGTGTGCGGGACGGACGGGCTCGGCTGGTCCCATCCCCACAAGGAAAACAGCAATTGGAAGCGCTAAGGACTGAGAGTTTCACAGCGGGCGCAGCGAACCCGGGAAGGTCTGGCTCAGAGGGGAACCGGCGTCCGCCAAAGAAAAACTAAGAAACAGAAAAACTTCATCACTGGGCGGAGAGAGATCCAAAATGGCCGCGTAGCAGCAGCTCCGGATTGTGGCTCGTGGTGAGGGCACAGAGAGCGAGTGGACGCCGCAGTTGCAGACGAATATTTGATGCCCACGGACTGGGAGATTCCCAGCGAGGGAGCCACCCGGGTCGCCAGCGCGACTCTTTTGGCCGGCGTGACGCTTCTCGGTGCGGAGTGTGTGGGACTGGGTGGTGCCCTTTTAGTCGGGCTCGGCTGGTCCCATCCCCACAAGGAGAACAGCAATTGGAAGCACTGAGGCTGAGAACAAGCACAGCTGAACCCGGGAAAGCCCAGCTCTGTGGGGAAGGGGCGCCCCCCGAAGCAAAACTAAGAAACAGAAAAAACTTCATCACCAACAAGCCGGATGTCCACTCAGAGACCCAATCTGAAAGTCGGCAATTACAAAGACGACAGGTGGGTAAATCCACAAAAATGGGAAGAAACCAGTGCAAAAAGGCTGAGAACACCCGAAATCAGAATGCCTCTCTCCTCCTACAGGGGATCGCAGCTCCTCATCAGCAAGAGAACAAGGCCTGATGGAGGATGAGTGTGATGAACTCACAGAATCAGGCTTCAGAAGGTGGATAATAAGAAACTTCTGTGAGCTAAAAGAACATGTTCTAACCCAATGCAAAGAAAATAAGAACCTTGAAAGAAGATTTAACGAAATGTTAACAAGAATGGACAACTTAGAGAAGAACATAAGTGAATTGATGGAGCTGAAAAACACAACACGAGAACTTCGTGAAGCATGCACAAGTTTCAACAGCCGAATTGAC